>ML664163.1:5545369-5565032 GCA_007570785.1 Antilocapra americana | reverse complement strand
AACTCCAACTTATTTTCCAGGTTTTGGATCATTTTCACTATCATTATTCGGAATTCTTTGTCAGGTAGACTTCTTATCTCTTCGTTTTTTGTTTGGTCTAGGGGGTATTTACCCTGTTCCTTTACTTGCTGGGTATTTCTCTGCCTTTTCATCTTGTTTATCTTGCTGTGTTGTCCCTTTATTGTGGGGATTCCTCTCTGTGGTAGGGGTTGGATTTGTGGTTTGTCGAAGTTTCCTGGATGGGAAGGCTTGTGTGGTTTTCTGGTGGGTGGGTCTAGGTTTCCTCACTGTTACTGTCAGACAATGGGAGATGAAGGAAACAGCATGATTCTCAAGACTTCCCACAATGCATCACTGAGGTTAAAGATCACATTCTCCAAGGGAGAACTGCCTGGGAAATCCCGTGTACAGAGGAGCTTGGCCGGCTACATTCCACAGGACCCCAAAGAGCGGGAAACAACTGCTCTGGTCTCCCCCAAACTTGCAGCTCCTTCCTGTCAATGCAGGCAACTCGCTGGGCTCTGCTTAGGCTTTCTCTCCCTGTGCTGCAGTCTGGAAAACCTTGTAAATACAGTAAGCTTTTTGAACTGATAGCATTTGTTTCCTCAGTCTTCAGCGTCAGTGTTACTTGTTACTGACGCCAACTGTCTTGGAAACAGACCCAGCGTTCTCCTTCAACAGCAGTAGAATTTTTTTTTTTTCTTTTTCAATAAAGGAAATGTTGAAAGTTACCCCTAAAATCCAAACAAGAAAAGTTTTCCTCTGCTGCTTGGTCTGAGGAGAACTGGGTCGCTAGAATTGATGCTTTTAAATTGCAATGTTTGAGAAGACTCTTGAGTGTCCCTTGGACTGCAAGGAGATCCAGCCAGTCCATCCTAAAGGAGATCAGTCCTGGGTGTTCATTGGAAGAACTGATGTTGAAGGTGAAACTCCAATACTTTGGCCACCTCATGCAAAGAGCTGACTCATTGGAAAAGACCCTGATGCTGGGAACGATTGAGGGCAGGAGGAGAAGGGGATGATAGAGGATGAGATGGCTGGATGGTATCACTGACTCTATGGCCAAGGGTTTGGGCGGACTCCGGGAGTTGGTGATGGACAGGGAGGCCTGGTGTGCTGCTGTTTACAGGGTCACAAAGAGCCAGACACAACTGAGCGACTGAACTGACTGACTGAGAGAAGGAGGAAGAAGGAAGAAAAGGAAAAAGGAGAAAGGGAAAACGATTTGCATAGTAAGCCATCTTCTCTGCCCTATGAAACAGGACAAATCATTGTTTATATTCTTTCCACTACTTGAGTTCCCATCAGGTTAATATGTAAATGGTGCTCCTTCTGGAGGGCAGAGCCCACCGTAAATGTGATTGCTATCACTGTCATTTTGAAGGCACATTATATGGAAAGTCAATCTATCCTAAAATGTTTTCCTGATCTATTTTTTAAGATGTCAGAACTCTCAGAATGTGTTCAACAATTAAAGGTAATTTTAAAATCAGACAAAAATGTCAGTGGCATTTTTGCTTTGCTCATTTTGAGATAAAGACCTGTATAGAATGACAGCACTGTGTTGTCTTATGGTGGGCTATGGAGGAAGCTGTGTGATATAGAAAAACAAGAGTACTTAAAAACAATTAACCTGCCTATTCCATGACAGTTATTAAAACCTGACTGTGGCATGAGTGTGTTGTTATTTTGTCACCAAACTGTGTCCCACTCTCTTGAGTCTTCATTTACTGTAGTCCACAAAGCTCCTCTTTCCTTGGAATTTTCCATGTAAGAGTACTGGTATGTGTTTCCATTCCTTTCTCTAGGGAATCTTCTTAATCTAGGAATTGAACCCAAGTCTCCTACATTGTAGGAAGATTCTTTACCATCTTAGCCAACAGAGAAGCCCACAATGAGTTTATATATAGATAGATAGATATAGATATAGATATAGTTAATGTCCTTGTGAAATAGAGTGAACCAGGTGTATTTCTTACATTTTTAGATTGGAATGGTAGTGGTAGTACACATTTCTTTACTACTAATTCAAAGCTTTTCCGAGAAGTCTGTAGAGCATATAATCCATTCTTGGCATAAGACTTGTGTTCCATACTCTATGTTACTGAGGAGACATTTAGAATGTCAGCCACACTAGGAGTCTTTGAAAGGGGATTCCCTGCACCTGCCCAGCTGCACAAGCTTTCCTGACAGTAGATCACTGGGAGAACAGCTTTGTATGATTGCTTAAAAAAATCACTATAAAGTTTAAACTTCTTAAATGATTAGAAGAAACTGAAAGAATAGTGAATAGAAAACACAACTGCTTCCCTAAGAGCCTAGTAACCTTGTTTAAAAGATCACTACTAAAAAGGAGTTCTAAGATTATTTGAACATTAATTTTACCATTAAAGTACATGTATAGACCCAAAGTGAATACTTCAAAAAAATACTTTGGTGAGATTTCTGCTTTAAATGTATAAGTAGGTTGCTTTCTTTTTTATATATACTCCATATTTTGATAAAGTAACCATTTTTAAGCATTTTGGGAAAGTTTCCATAATGCCACTTCTAAGAAATCAATGGATTATTGACATCTTCAAAAAAAGTACATTGCAAGACTAGGGAATTAGAAGAAAAAAATAAACACCTGTTTGAATACACTAAGAATATGCAAATGAAATATCATTTTAGGGAAAGAAATTATTAGCATGAAAGTATCTTATAGGTATAATGATAGGTGAGTATAACTGTATCCAAATAGTGTGTATGCATACTGGATTTGATATGCTGATCACAATTATCATAAGTATTTTATCATAACCTCTCATTTTTGAAAGATTACATATTTTAATGATTTTGTTCTGACTCTCCATACACTGTTATTTAAACAACAATATTTTTGGTTTTTTCCAGGAACTTAATTTCTTAAAACAGTAGATAGTGAATATCAAAATAACCTTTTTAGAGCAAAAAGATACAGCCTGTGGTTATTGGATAAGAATGGAATTTTAAGAGAAATGTTTAATAGCAAGTACATAATAATGTAAGCCATAAGATCCATGTGATCAAAAACATTCAGTCATCATAAGACTTTATCAGAGTAACTTGTTAGTGAATGAAACAGTCAATTTATGCTTACAGCTGTAAACTCATTTGTCTACCATATTCTGTGTTTGCTGTGTGAACATCTGGAACAAAAATGAGAAAGCTTTCTCAAATAAAACAATAAACATTTGAGCAGAAATAAGACAGCTTTTGAATAAAAACAAAATATTTTCTTGGAAATGTAGTGTCAAGCAATTCTAGTATATTCAGATACTGATGTCAATATTTGTAAGGCCTCCTCAGACAGCCATTTTGTTTTTCGCATTTCTTTTCCATGGGGATGGTCTAAATCCCTGTCTCCTATACAATGTCATGAACCTCTATCTATAGTTCATCAAGTACTCTGTCTATCAGATCTAGTTCCTTATACCTATCTCTTACTTACACTGTATAATCATAAGGGACTTGAGTTAGGTCATATCTGAATGGTCTAGTGGTCTTCTCTACTTTATTCAATTTAAGTCTGAATTTGGGAATAAGAAATTCATGATCTGAGCCACAATCAGCTCCAAGTCTTGTTTTTGCCGACTGTATAGAGCTTCTCCATCTTTGGCTGCAAATAATATAATCAATTTGATTTTGGTATTGACCATCTGGTGATGTCCATGTGTAGAGTCTTCTCTTGTGTTGTTGGAAGAGTGTTTTCTATGACCAGTGTGTTCTCTTGGCAAAACTCTATTTGCCTTTGCCCTGCTTCATTCTGTACTCCAAGACCAAATTTGTCTGTTACTCCAAGTGTTTCCTGACTTCCAACTTTTGCATTTCGGTCCCCTATAATGAAAAGGACATCTTTTCTGTGCATTAGTTCTAAAAGGCCTTGCAGGTCTTCATAGAACCATTCAACTTCAGCTTCTTCAGCATTACTGGTTGGGGCATAGGCTTTGATTACCATGATATTGAATGGTTTGCCTTGAAAATGAACAGACATCATTCTGTCATTTTTGAGATTGCTTCCAAGTACTGCATTTCAGACACTTTTGTTGACCATGATGGCTACTCCATTTCTTCTAAGGAATTCCTGCCCACAGTAGTAGATTAAATGGTCATCTGAGTTAAATTCACCCATTCCAGTCCATCTTGTTTTGCTGATTTCAACATTCACACCTGCCATCTCCTGCTTGATCACTTCCAATTTGCCTTGATTCATGGACCTAACATTCCAGGTTCCTATGCAATATTGCTCTTTACAGCGTTGGAGCTTGCTTCTATTACCGAAAGTAAGAGAAGCAAAAGGCAAAGGGGAAAAAGGCGGATATTCCCATCTGAATGCAGAGTTCCAAAGAATAGCAAGGAGAGATAGGAAAGCCTTACTCAGTGCAAAGAAATAGAGGGGCAAAAAAAGAATGGGAAAGACTAGAGATCTCTTTAAGAAAATTAGAGATACCAAGGGAACATTTCATGCAAAGATGGGCTCAATAAAGGACAGAAATGGTATGGACCTAACAGAAGCAGAAGATATTAAGAAAAGGTAACAACAATAAACAGAAGAATTGTACAAAAAAGATCTTCATGAGTGTTTAGCTATCAAGCGGATTCTTTAGTAGACCAAAATTTCCTGTCATTGAAGTGTTCTAGAAGTATATACCTTGATGTTTAAAAGAAACACTTGTTTAAAGCAAGTTTTCATCTTCTGGGATATACTTTTTAAAACTTCCATCCCCTGTAGTTACGACTGAATGTGCCAGGCCTCTAGAAGTTAGTGTGTTAAGCTGAACCAACTTGATTGGAGTCACTGTCCATACATAAGGCTTGTTTTCCAAAGAAAAATATTGTTTAGAGTAGCGAAATTATAAGCCTGCCCAGGCATGTTGTAAAGCCGCTGGAAAAGTAACTTGGAGCAAGTTTTGTGAATGGAAATGTAGTGCTCAAGTCACATTCTGCTTTAAAAAGTTGTAACAAATACAGATTAATTAAAAACAAAACAAAACAAAAGATCTTCATGACCCAGATAATCACAATGGTGTGATCACTCATCTAGAGCCAGACATCCTGGAATGTGAAGTCAAGTGGGCCTTAGAAAGCATCACTACGAACAAAGAGGAGGAGATGGAATTCCAGTTGAGCTATTTCAAATCCTAAAAGATGATGCTGTGAAAGTGCTGCACTCTATATGTCAGCAAATTTGGAAAACTCAACAATGGCCACAGGACTGGAAAAGGTCAGTTTTCATTCCAATCCCAAAGAAAGGCAATATCAAAGAATGCTCAAACTGCTGCACAACTGTACTCATCTCACATGCTAGTAAAGTAATGCTCAAAATTCTCTAAGTCAGGGTTCACTAATATGTGAACCATGAACTTCCAGATGTTCAAGCTGATTTTAGAAAAGGCAGCGGAACCAGAGATCAAATTGCCAACATCCACTGGATAATTGAAAAAGCAAGAGAGTTCCAGAAAAACATCTATCTCTGCTTTATTGCCTATGCTAAAGCCTTTGACTGTGTGGATCACAATAAACTGTGGAAAATTCTGAAAGAGTAGGGAATATCAGAGCACCCAGCATGCCTATTGATAAACCTGTATGCAGATCAGGAAGCAATAGTTAGAACTGGACATGGAACAACAGACTGGTTCCAAATCGGGAAAGGAGTACTTCAAGGCTGTATATTTTCATGGTGATTGTTTAACTTATAAGCAGAGTACATCATGAGAAACGCTGGGCTGGATGAAACACAAGCTGGAATCAAGATTGCTGGAAGATTATTATACCCCCCTTATGGCATAAAACGAAGAAGAATAAAAGCTTTCTGATGAAAGTGAAAGAGCAGAGTGAAAAAGTTGGCTTAAAGCTCAGCATTAAGAAAACTAAGATCATGGCATCTGGTCCCATCACTTCATGGCAAATAAATGGGGAAACAGTGACAGGTTCTGTTTATTTATTTATTGGCTCCAAAATAACTACAGATCGTAATTGTAGCCATGAAAATAAAAGATGCTTACTCTTTTTAAGAAAAGTTATGACTAACCTAGATAGCATATTAAAAAATCAGAGACATTACTTTGCCAATAAATGTCTATCTAGTCAAGGTTATGGTTTTCCCAGTAGTCATGTATGGATGTCAGAGTTGGACTATAAACAAAGCTGAGTGCTGAAGAATTGGTGCTTTTGAACTGTGGTGTTGGAGAAGACTCTTGAGAGTCCCCTATGTTGCAAGGGCATCCAACCTGTGTTTCCTAAAGGAAATCATTGTGAATATTCATCGGAAGGACTGATGTTGAAGCTGAAATTCCAATGCTTTGGCCACCTGATGCAAAGAACTGATTCATTTGAAAAGACCCTGATGATGGGAAAGATTGAAAGTGGGAGAAGAAGGGAACAACAGAGTATGAGATGGTTGGATGTCATCACTGACTCAATGGACATGAGTCTGAGTCAACTCTGGGAGTTGTTGATGGACAGAGAGGCCTTATGTACTGCATTCCATGGGGTCGCAGAGTCGGACACGACTGAGTGACTGAACTGACTGACTGAAGAGGGGATCCTCTGATTACCTCAATTTTACTACCGTACTTCAGTCAATTTAATAGTCTTACAGTAAGTGATCCCTTTACAGAAAACTTATAAATATAATATAGTTCCCAGCATTATGATGCCACAACACCTATAAATATAAGGTGAAGAGAAATACATCCTTATAAATTAAGAGTTTATAGTTCTCTTGTGAATATCTTCCAGCTGAAGATATATAATTATTCTTTAAGAAAGTAGCTAGAAATCCATGAAAGCTATCAGGTATTACAGAAAACTCCAGATATCTTAATCCATATGATACACTGCTGATGAGCTATCTGTCCTAATTTTTATATGCTGAGCAAACTTCCAAACTATTATCAGTAAATGTAAATGATACTAACAAGACAAGAAACCTGACTCAGTAATCTCACTAGGTGCTTACTACCATTCAAATATGCAATATTCTTATGCGTACTTACATACAGTTATAATTGCAAATCAAATTGAAGTTTGTCTTCAGAATAAAAAGATAAAATAGTGGAGTCTGAAAATATGGCTAATAGTAGATGCTTTATTACATGCATGTCATTTGAAGCAAATTCATGTGATATACACAGCCACTTTACATTCTAATTGCCATCAATAGTTTTTGCATTACCCATCTGCCCATCTGAAAATTTGCTTTTTATGATAACCATTTCTGGTTTTGAAATGTCACATTAATGATCTGGTTATATCTTTAAAATGTCAATCAGCAAAATTTCATGATTTTTACTGTACACTACCTATCACCCTTTGCATTAAGAATATATAGTGTAACCATATTAAAGGTTATTTCCACAGTAACTTGTTCAGGTTCATGAGTGATCCATGGATGCTCTGCTACTATAAATATGCCATTCTATCTCTTACTCTTGTTGGCATTTTGCTATAAAATGGTTGTTTGACATACATTACCAGTTAATCTTAGGTTTTACAGAAACAATTCTTGAACTAATGCTAAAAATAAAGGTGGAGGCTTATATTATTTACAGAAACTTAAGGATTTAGGAAACAAGTTTTTTATTATAAGGGGTTTAAATTATTTTATTTGACAATTTTAGAACTTGTTGCTGTTCAGTCACTAAGTCATGTATGATTCTTTGCAACCCCATGGATTGCAGCATGCCAGGTACCTCTGTCCTCCTGGAATTCATGTCCATTGAGTTGGTGATGATATCTAACTACCTCATCCTCTGCTGTACCCTTGTTTTTGCCTTCAATCTTTCTAGCATCAGGGTATTTTCCAATGAGTCAGATCTTCAAATCAGATAGCCAAAGCATTGGAGCTTCAGCTTCAGCATTAGTGCTGTCAATGAATACTGAGGGTTAATTTCCTTGAGGATTGATTGGTTTGTTCTCCTTGTAGTCCAAGGGACTCTTGAGAGTCTTCTTTAGCACCACAATTTGAAAGCATCAGTTCTTCATTGCTCAGAATGCTTTATGGTCCAACTTTCACATCCACACATGGCTAGTGGAAAACCATAGCTTTGACTATAAGGACCTTTGTCGGAAAAGTGACGTCTCTGCATTTTAGTATGCTGACTAGGTTTGTCGTGGCTTTCCCTCCAAAGAGCAACTGTCTTTTAATTTAATCACTGCAATCACCATCTGCAGTGATTTTGGAGCCCAAGAAAATAAAATCGATCACTGCTTTCACTTTTTCCCCATCTATTTTCCATGAAGTGATGGGTTGGATGCCATGATCTTAGTTTATGAATGCTGAATTTTAAGACAGCTTTTTCACTCTCTTCTTTTACTCTCAAGAGGTGCTTTAGTTAATCTTCACTATCTGCTTTACAGTGGTATCAACTGCACATATGAGGTTATCAATATTTCTCATGCAGTCTTGATCCCACCTTCTGATTCATCCAGTCTGGCATATTTTATGATGTACTCTGAATATAGATTAAATATATAATCTATATATATATTGAAAAAATGCAGCTTTGACATAATCATTTCCCAATTTTGAACCACCCCATTGTTCCATGTCTTGTTCTAACTAGTGTTTCTTGACCCACATACAGATTTATCAAGAGACAGGTAAGGTGATCTGGTAATCCCATTCCTTTAAGAATTTTCCATGGTTTGTTGTGATCCACATAAAGGCTTTATCACACTCAATGAAGCAGAAGTTGATAATTTTTTGAATTCTCTTGCTTTCTCTATGATCCAAGAATTGTTGACAACTTGATTGCTGGTTCCTCTGCCTTTTTAAAATGCAGACGTACAAGCCATATTTGTTCACAGTAATGCTTCTTAAAGACCACTTGACTTCACACCCTAGGATATCTGGCTCTAATTGAGTAACCACATCATCATGCTTATCTGGATCATTAAGACCGTTTATGTATAGCTTTTCTGTGTATTCTTGTAACTTAATCTCTTCTGTTTCTGTTAGACCTTTACTGTTTCTATCCTTTATTTTGCCCATACCCACATGAAATGTTCTTTGATATCTCTAATTTTCTTGAAGAGATCTCTAGCCTTTCCCATACTATAGTTTTCTGCCATTTCTTTGCATTGTTCATTTAAGAAGACCTTCTTTTCTCTCCTTGCTTTTCTTCTGAACTCTGCATTCAATTCGATATATCATTCCTTTTCTCCTTTGCCTTTCACTTCTCTTCTTTCTGCAGTTACTTGTAAAAACTCCAACAACCACTTCACTTTCTTTTATTTGTTTTTCTTGGAGCTGGTTTTGTTCACTGCCTTCTGTAAAATGTTGTGGACCTCTTTTCATAGTTCTTCAGGCACTCTGTCCACCAAATCTAATCCCTTGAGTCTATTTGTCACCTCCACTGTATAAGCATAAGGTATTGGATTTAGGTCATACCTGAATAGCCTCGTGTTTTTCCCTACTTTTCTCAGCTTAAGCCTGAATTTTGCAATGAAGTGTTCATGGTCTGAGCTACAGCCAGCTCTAGGTCTTGTTTCTTCTGACTACATATTTCCATCTTTAGCTTCAAAGAACATAATCTGATTTCAGTATTAACTATCTGGTGATGTCCAAGTGTAGAGTCATCTCTCAAGTTGCTGGAAAATGGTGTTTGTTATAACCAGCATATTCTCTTGACAAAACTGTTTGCCTTTGCCCTGCTTCATTTTGTACTCCAAGGCCAAACTTACCTGTTATTCCAAGTATCTCTTTACTTCCTACTTTTGGATTCCAATCCCCTATGATGAAAAGAACATCTTTTTTAGTGTTAGTTCTAGAAGGTGTTGTAGGTCTTCATAAAATCAGTTAATTTCGGCTTGTTCCACTTCAGTGGTTGGGGCATAGACTTAGATTACTGTGATGTTGAACAGTTTGCCCTAGAAATGAACTAAGATCATTCTCGTGTGTTTGAGGTTGTACCAAAGTACTGCATTTCAGAGTCTTATGTTGACTATGATGGCTACTCCTTTTCTTCTAAGGGATTCTTGCCCACAGTAGTAGATACAATGGTGACCTGAATTAAATTTGCCCATTCCTGTCCATTATAGTTCACTGATTCATAAAATGTCGATATTCAATCTTGCCATCTCTGGCTTGACCACATTCTACTTTGATTCATGAAACCAACATTCCAGGTTCCTACGAAGCATTGCTCTTTATACTATTAGACTTATCTTTCACCACCAGACACATCCACAACTGAGTGTCAATTTTGCTTTGACCCAGCCGCTTCTTCTTCTGGGAGCTCTTAAGTAATTGCATGCAGCTCCTTCCCAGTAGCATATTGTAAACCTTCTGATCTGGGGGGGGGGGGGGGGGGGGGCTCACCTTCCGATGTCATTTCTTTTTGCTTTTTCATACCATTCATGGTTCTCTAGCCTTCCCTGGTGGCTCAGAGGTTAAAGTGTCTGCCTGCAGCGTAGGAGACTCAGGTTCTATCCCTGGGTCAGGAAGATCCTCTGGAGAAGGAAATGGCAACCCACTCCAGTATTCTCGCCTGGAGACTACCATGGACGGAGGACCCTGGTAGGCTACAGTCCATGGGGTCTCAAAGAGTCGGACACTACTGAGCGACTTCACTTTCAATTTTCACTTTCACGGTTCTCTCGGCAAGAACTGGAGTGGGTTGCTACTCCCTCCTCCTCAGTTGAGTTCTGTAGCTTAGTCATGTCCAACTCTTTGCGACCCCATGGATGGCAGTACACCAGGCTTCCCTGTATATCACCAACTCCTGGGGTTTCTGCAAAGTCATATCCATCGAGTTGATGATGCCATCCAACCATTTTATTCTCTGTCATCTCCTTCTTCTTCTGTCTTCAATATTTCCCAGCGTCAGGGTCTTTTCCCGTGAGTCAATTCTTTGCATCAGGTGGCCAAATTATTGGAGCATCAGCTTCAGCATCAGCCCTCCTAATTCCCTCATCCCACATTTTGTCAGAACTCTTTACTATACCCTTTCTCTGTTAGGTTTCCCTGCACGACATGGCTCATAGCTTCACTGAATTATGCAAGTCCCATCCCCATGACAAGGCTGTGATCTATGATGGGGCAATTACAATATAGAGGTGAATTTTAGTCCATTTCACAGGATAATGATAGACTTTAAATTGTGCGTGTGTGAGAGACACACACACACAGTTGCTAAATTTCCCATACATATCCCTATGAGATATCCAATATTTCATACATATTTATTCATTTTCTTTGTTTCTAAACAATGCTTTTTAAATTACATTTTGTTATAGAAATTAACACTTTAAAAACAAGCAAGAATATTTTATAGTCTCTTGGGACCAGGTTTTCCCTGCTTAGGAAAATTCCATTTGCTGTTTATAATTGTGGGTGAGTAAATATAAAAATATTGCATACCTGAGAGGCAGTGATTACTCAGTGAGATAACTGGGTCAGGTTTATTATCTTCCTGATATCACTTGTATTTACCAACCTCATTAACCTTAAGCATCTTTAATAAAGGTGGTGCTAGACAGGTTTTTGGTATAACAGAAAAAATATAATATTGGTTTGCATTTTAGAGTTTATGACCAGTGTGTCTGTGCCTATTATGGTGATAAATCAAGATATCAATTCTTCTGAAGACAGTAGAGGTTTGAGGTATTGTTATTAATTACTCCATTGACCTTTCATATTAACCATTGATTCCATGTCAATCCCTTTTTCATTTCTATATTACCTATATCACTTCCCCATAATATTTTCCTCTTTATCCCTGTATGGTTTGTCAAAAGCCAAAGAATTTCCACTTTTATGATATTGAAAGGCACCTAAAATGAGTTTGAAGTAAACTATAAATTTTGGGAGAGGCATAGTACTTAGCTACTATGACGAATAGTGAGGAGTTTTCACAGCAAGGAGGAGTATAACAGAGGGTTTAAAGTATTTCCATCTGATTTTCAGAATGGTGTTGATTTTCACATTGTTACTTTTTGTACTCATTTCTTATTTCTGTATACTTATTTTCATATTTTTATATAATCAGTATAGCATCTAATGTTTAGCCTTACTGTCTTAACTTCAAGAGACAAAAATGTAGACATACAGACAAACAGGATTTTTATTTGAATTTTTTAGGAACAGAATTGACACATTTTAAGTGTCCTCTGCTTACAGATGCTTTAGATAACTTATTTCATTTATAGATATAAAACTGAGATTGATATTAAAAGGTCTGCCAAATTTCACCACTTCTTAAATAATACTATTCTTTCTCCGATATTTGTCCCATTAATTTTATAACTCTTCTGGAATATTTTTTATATTCTAATGATTACTTTTACTGTTTTGTGTTTTTTAACATGGAGACTTCTAATATACACTGAAGAAAAACAGTATAATGAGCTTCCATCTGATTTCACCCAATATCAAGCACTATCAGATCATAACCACATCTTCCTTTGTTACTCCTAGATTATTTTGAAGCCAACTTTAGACATTTTATCCACACATAATTCAGCATATATGTATAAAAAACTAAATATGTATTTTAAACAAAATTAAAATACCATAAAAATAAGTTTATCATATAACAATAATTATTTCAAATATTTAGTCAGTGGACAAATTCTCAGTTGTCTTATAAATACATAATTTTGTAATTATGTTGCCTCAACATCCAAAAATGTTCCACACATTATGTTTGGTTAATACTTTTTAAACATTATTTTACTCCACACATTTATCTTCTATGTTTTCCTTTATTTTACTAGAAATTAAATTGTTGAGGATATTATATCAATTTTTTTCTATAAATTTTTTAGGATTTTGCTGAATTTTTTTCTTTATAGGGCAGTTTAAATTTACCTTTCAGCTTTCTATATTTCCCTGTATATACAGAGGACTGAACAGACTGTAGTTTAAATTCTTTTAAGAAAAGTATTGGTCATATTATGTTCTACTACTAAACATATAACGTCAGCTTGACTCTTTTATTTTAAATTTTATTCAGCAAATTATGAGTTTGTTTTATTTTAGGGGGTAGCACAAATCAGACCAGCTTGAGCAAAAGACTCTTTAGCCTCAGGATCAAGGCCAAAAGCCACAGCTCAGCTAGAGATCCTGATCCCAAGACTTGCCCCACAGAGCACCTCTGTCTCCTCTCTCTCTTCCATCTGGGCCCAGCCGCAACCTGCTTACAGGTTCCCAGGCCTGTCTGACTCAGCATACCCATTTCCCTGCCTGACACTCTGATTCTGTATTACCTCTTTCCATCCATTCCCAAGTGACTTGGAAAGTCACTAGAAAGAGATGTTAGCCTTAGGGGACCTAAGGCAGTGTGCCAGTCTTGTAAATGGTTTACAGTTTTTTTTTCAACTAGAAGCAAGTTGACAGAATGGAGGTAGGCCTACAAGGGAGACTCAAAAGTTCTATTAGTTCTGATAAGGAAGGAATGTTGTCTGTTTGGAAGTAAAATAAAAAGAGAGAGAGAGAAGGCAATTCTATTGCATTTTCTCTTTTAATCATAAGATATCTTTGAACACATCTAAACCTATGTATCATACCATTCTGTGTGCAAGAAGTTTTTTTTTTGAAATGTTAGAAAAGCAATAATTAAGTAATTGTGCAAAATAAAATGGAATAAGCCATAAAAAATGTCCATCACCATATAATTGATTTACTATGCTGTGTTAGTTTCAGGAGTATAGCAAATTTAGCCAGCTATACATATACATATATCCTTTCTTTTTAGATTTTTTTCCCCCCATAGGGGCCATTACAGAGTACTGAGTAAGTAGAGTTCCCTGTGCTCTACAATAGGTCCTTATTAGCTATCTGTTTTATATATAGTAGTGTAAATATGTCAATCTTCATCTCCCAATTTATTTCAGTTATTACCCCCTGGTAACCATAAGTTCATTTTCTACATCTATAATTCTGTTTGGAACTAAATTCATTTGTTTCTTCTTTTTAGATTCTACATATAAGTGATATCATATGATGTTTGTTTTTCTCTGAATAACTTTATTCAGTAAGTAAGCTAGGCTGGATGAAGCAGAGCTGGAATTAAGATTGCTGGGAGAAATATCAATAACCTCATATATGTAAATGACACCATTCTTATGATAGAAAGTGAAGAAGAACTAAAGAGCCTCTTGATGAAAGTGAAAGAGGATAATGAAAAAGTTGGCTAAAAACTCAACATTTAGAAAACTAAGATCATGGCATCTGGTCCCATCACTTCATGGGAAGTAGATGGGGAAATAGTAGAAACAATGGCAAACTTTATTTTTGGGGGCTCCAAAATCAGTGCAGATGGTGACTTCAGCCATGAAATTAAGATACTTACTCCTTGGCAGGAAAAGTTATGACAATCTAGACAGCATATTAAAAAGCAGAGACATTAGTTTGCCAACAAAGGCCCATCTAGTCAAGGCTATGGTTTTTCCAGTAGTCATGTATGGATGTGAGAGTTGGATGGTGAAGAAAGCTTAACACTGAATAATTGATGCTTTTGAACTGTGGTGTTGGAGAAGACTCTTGGAGTCCCTTGGACTGAAAGAAGACCCAACCAGTCCATCCTAAAGGAGATCAGTCCTGGGTGTTCATTGGAAGGACTAATGTTGAAGCTGAAACTCCAGTACTTCGGCCACTTTATGCGAAGAGCTGACTCATTTGAGAAGACTCTGATTCTCTGAGAGATTGAAGGCAGAAGAAGAAAAGAGGATGACCAAGGATGAGATGGTTTGATGGCATCACCAACTCAATGGACATGAGTTTGGATAAACTCTGGGAATTGGTGATGGACAGAGAGGCCTGGTGTGCTGTGATTCATGGGGTCACAAAGAGTTGGTCACAACTGAA
Source organism: Antilocapra americana (assembly GCA_007570785.1). Classification (NCBI taxonomy): domain Eukaryota; kingdom Metazoa; phylum Chordata; class Mammalia; order Artiodactyla; family Antilocapridae; genus Antilocapra; species Antilocapra americana. The sequence goes on along the minus strand of ML664163.1, from coordinate 5,550,199 downwards.
CTACTGAACTGAACTGACTTCACTCAGTATAATACCTAGGTCCATCCATGTTATTGTAAATGATATTATTTGCTTTTCTCTTTTAATGACTGAGTAATATTCCATTATGGGTTTCCCTGGTGGCTCAGTGGTAAAAAATCCACCTACAGTACAGGAAACTAGCAGGAAACATGGCTTTGATCCCTGGGTCAGGAAGATCCCTTGGAGAAGAAAATGGCAACCTACTCCAGTATTCTTGCCTGGAAATCCCTATCAACAGAGTAGCCTTGTAGTCCATGGGGTCACAAAAATTCAGACATGACTGAGCAACTAAATGACAGCTTCAAATATTCCATTGTATAAATGTCCCACATTTTCTTTACCCATTTCACTATTGTTGATGAAAACTTAGGTTACTTCCATGTTCTCACTATTGTAAATAGTGTTGCAATGAACACTGGAGCGCATGTACCTTTTCAAACTCTAGTTGTCTCTGGATATATTCCCAGGGCTGAGATTGCTGGATCATATATATGGTAGCTCTACTTTTAATTTTTTAGCAAACCTCCATACTGTTCTCCACAGTGGTACAAGTTTACATTTCCAACAGCAGTGTAGGTGGTTTCCTTTTCTCCATACTTTCTCCAGTATTTACTGCTTGCAAATTTTTTGATGATAGCCAGTCAGTTGTGAAGCGATGCCTTATTATAGTTTTGACTTGCATTTTTCTAATGTTTAGTGATTTTGAGGACCTTTTAATGTGCTCTTTAGCCATTTGTATATCTTCTTTGGAGAAATGTCTATTCAGATAGCCCATCCATTTTTGGATTGGGTTGATTATTTTTCTTTTATTTTTTAGTATTGAGCTGCATGAGCTGTTAGTGTATTTTGGAGATTAATCCCTGTCAGTTGCTTTATTTCCAATATTTTCTCCCATTCTGAGAGCTGTCTTTCCATTTTGCTTATGTTTTCCTTTGCTGCACAAAAGTTTTTGGGTTTAACTAGTCCCATGTGTTTTGTTGTTGCTGTTGATGATGTTGTTGTTTGTTTTGTATCTCTTTCTTTATTAAACTTTTTAATTTGTATTTGGGTATAGCCAGTTAATAAAAAATGTGATGGTTTCAGGTGGACAGCAAAGGGACTCAGCCATGCCTATACATGTATCCATTCTTCCCCAGGACTCCCCTCCCATCCAGGCTTCCACATAACATTGAGCAGAGTTCCTGGACTATACAGTAGGTCCTTAATGATTATCTATTTTTTTATCAAGACATAACTGTAAAAAACACAAGAAGAAATATTTTCTTATGTGTATTTCAAATATTAGTTGATGATATTAACTTACTCTCAGTCACTCAGTCACTCATGCCAGAGACTTGGGAATCAGTCTAGATAATCCTCCTTTCCCCATACTCAGTCATCAGGTACAATTGATTTCATTTCCAAAATGTTTCATAATTCTTTCCCCACCATTTCATTCATTCTATCATCTTACCAATCTATTATTTGTATCACTTTTATAACCCCCCAACATTAATTGACTAGAATATACGAAACATTGAGTGTGGATTTTTTTTTTTAATTAGGAAATGAAGAGGTACTCGAGTAGCAGTCTCCCACTTTTAAACCAACTTCCATATTGCACCCAGACTTATCAGTCTAAAATACAATTATGGAAATCACTTATCACCATAGACCCCTTTAATGATTATTCTTCCCAATGAAATGATACTCAAGTCTTCTAGAATCATTCTCTCTGTGCTGATTCCTTGAGACTGTCATTTCTTCAGACTGTTAGCCTTGTAGACACTTTTGGTTCCTCTCAGGCACAACTTGAGACTTTTCGTTTGTTTGTGTGCATTTCTACTCTAGAGACATCTTCTGAGTCACAGTAGTCTCCTTAAGCCTATGTATTGGTACAGTCAGGAAGTATGAAAATAGTTAATACTCTCAGAATTAGTCTTCAATTAATGAGGGCAGGAGGGTGTAAAATTTGGTCTATATCCCTGTAATCTGATAGTGCAATTTTAAGGTCACTTTCACACAAATCCGAGGGGGTTCAAAGTACAATGGAGTTCCAGTTGTCCACTGCAGAGAGGAGATCAAAAATGGTCCTTTTTACTTATCTTTCCTCTTCATACTATCTTACCCTCCTGGGCTTCTTACCCAGAAATCAACACTGTCCATCTCACCTCTCTCTCTGTATTGATATGTAGGTTTTTCTTTGAAGAGAACTGAAACTAAAGTAACAAAATATCAATAGGTACATTGTCAGAGAGCAAACATTTGTTCCTCCTCTCTGATTATCCTGCTCATTAAGAGAAGGCACCCTTTGCTGGCCAAATATTATATTAAGGGCCTACTAGAAAATATTTACAGCTATCAAGATATAAACTTTTACCTAAGGGAAGGTTGGTGATTCTCTATGTAAACTTTTAAAATATTCTATGAATGAGAAAATTGAGAAAAAAAAAAAAAAAGTCAAGTGATTTCTCTACAATTACAGAATATCAGATATGTGAGTCAATACTAAGTCTCCTATGTCAAAACAGTTTTGAGAAACTAAATAAATAAATAAAATGATAAATGGATAAAGGAAAAATAATAAGCAGAAAAATCAGTTAATTGTCCAATGACTTTCTAATAATATTGCTCTGAGCATAAATCTTTATTGTCCTTACTGCAAAATTTGACTTAAATTGAAGAAAGTGGGAGAAACCACTAGACAATTCAGGTATGAGCTAAATCAAATCACTTTTGATTATACAGTGGACATGAAAAATATATTCAAGGCACTAAATCTGATAGACAGAATACCTGAAGGCTCTTGACATTGTACAGAAGGCAGTGATCAAAATAATCCCCAAGAAAAAGAAATACAGAAATATAAAACAATTGTCTGAGGAGACCTTACAAATAGTTCAGAAAAGAAGAGAACTGAAGGGCAAAATAAAACAGGAAAGACATACCTCTCAGCATGCAGAGACCCAAAGAATAGCAAGGAGAGATAAGAAAGCCTTCCTCAGTGATCACTGCAAAGAAATAGAGGAAAACAATAGAATGGGAAGGACTAGAGATCTCTTCAAGAAAATTAGAGATACCAAGGGAACATTTCATGCAAAGATGGGCACAATAAAGAATAGAAATGGTAGGGACCTAAGAGAAGCAGAAGATATTAAGAAAAAGTGAAAAGAATATACAAAAGAAATATATATATATATATATATATATATATATATATATATAAATATCTTCATGACCCTGATAATCACGATGGTGTGATCACTCACCTAGAGCCAGACATCCTGGAATGTGAAGTCAAGTGGGCCTTAGGAAGCATCGCTATGAACAAAGCTAGTGTAGGTGATAGAATTCTAGTTGAGTTACTTCAAATCCTAAAAGATGATGCTATGAAAGTCCTGCACTCAATACGCCAGCAAATATGGAAAACTCAGCAGTGGCCACAGGACTGGAAGAGGTCAGTTTTCATTCCAGTCCCAAAGAAAGGCAATACCAAAGAATGCTCAAACAACTGCACAATTTCACTCATCTCACATGCAGGCAAAGTAATGCTCAAAATTCAAAACAGGCTTCAAAAATATGTGAAATGAGAAATTCCAGATGTTAAAACTGGATTAGAAAAGGCAGTGGAACCACAGATCAAATTGCCAACCTCTATTGGATCATCTAAAAAGCAAGAGTTCCAGAGGGGGAACTAAGATGGCGGAGGAATAGGACGGGGAGAACACTCTCTCCCCAATAAATATACCAAAAGAACTTTTAAAGGCCGAGCAAACTCCAAAAAACTGGAACTGAATGCTGGCAGAGGACATCGGGCATCTGGAGGGGCGACCCATTGCCGACGTGAGGAGGTAGGACAAAAGAAAGAAAAGGAAAAAAAAAAAAGTAGAGGGAGAGACAAAGAGCTGGGGACGGTTCTGTCCCGGAAGGGGAGTCTGGAATAAAGAGGAAAAAAAAAAAAAGAGGAGAAAGGTTTCTGAATACCAGGGAGCATTCTCTATGGCAGATCTGCGGTGGATCTTGGAGAGCAATATAGCTGAGAGCAAAAGCAGATTAACAGCTAAGCCCTGCAAGGTTCGTCTCTGACTACAAGGCACAGCCGAGCGGCAGGGCGCCCCAACCCCCACTAGCCAAAGCAGACTGCTCCTGCTCAGGGAGGGGCGGGCCGAGGGCTCAGGGAACAGAGCAGCCCCAGGGACCTAACCTCCCAGGAAAAGCACCCCCTCCCCCAGGCCCGTGCACAGAACAAAGGGCGGTTAGGAGGAGAGGCTGGGCAGCGGCGGGCTGCGGACCAGCCCAGCCCCCGCCTGAGAGCAGTGGGCATAACCCAGCCCCGGGAAGGCTAACCAAGACTTCTGGGGATTCTGGACGGATCGGTGCTGTACACACCTTAGAAGGAGTGCTCAGCTGCACACCGAGAAAACCAAGCGGCTGGGCAGAGGGAGGGGAGAAGCCGCACTCCCCAACTGTGCCGGGTGGACGACAGAGAGCCTGAGCAGAGGGGTTGGGGGAAGCCCTCTCATCAGGAGCAGGGCAAACTCCAAAACCCTGAATAGACACTTAAAAGACCAGCAAACAGAGGATGCTGAGGCGAGCGGAGCGAACAGCTTTGAATCTGACAGGAGTAGCAAATTAAAGCCCTGCAGGTGGCGCTGACTGCATAGAAAGAATTCTATAGACTGTGAGAAGGAGAAGCCGGACCAGGGAATCATCTGAAAATCTACAGACCCTTCCCTTCACCGAGTGCACCAGCACCAGAGAAAGCCTTCATTATAACTGTACTAGGAACATCTTTTAAATTTTTAAAACTTATATATATATATAAACTTA
>ML664163.1:5438756-5545269 GCA_007570785.1 Antilocapra americana | reverse complement strand
ATTTTTTGTTCTTTTTTGTTCCTTCTTTTTTTTTTTTTTAGAATTTTTAATTCACCTATGACCTTGCTATTTTTTTTGCTCTTTTTTCTTTTTTTTTTTTTATTTTTATTTTCCGTTTTGTGTTTTTTTTTTTTTTAAAGTATTTTTGAGAACCCAGTCTTTACTCTAGATTTTTAATCTTTGCTCATTAGTACTTGGTATCATCTTTGTACCTTTTAAGATCCAAACTCCACTACCCACTGCTACCTGGGAGTGAGATCATTGGCTTGACTGCTTTCTCCCCATTATTATCTCTTGCTAGTAACAGTGAGGAAACCTAGACTCAACCACCAGAAAACCACACAAGCATTCCCATCCAGGAAACTTCGACAAACCACACATCCAACCCCTCCCACAGAGAGGAATCCCCACAATAAAGGGACAACACAGCAAGATAAACAAGATGAAAAGGCAGAGAAATACCCAGCAAGTAAAGGAACAGGATAAATACCCCCTAGACCAAACAAAAGACGAAGAGATAGGAAGTCTATCTGACAAAGAATTCCGAATAATGATAGTGAAAATGATCCAAAACCTGGAAAATAAGTTGGAGTTGCAGCTCAATAACCTGCAGGCAAGGATTGAGAAGATGCAGGTAAGCTTTAACAAGGACTTAGAAGAAATGAAAAAGAGTAAAAATACAATAAATAATGCAATAAATGAGATCAAAAACACCCTGGAGGGAACCAACAGTAGAATAACAGAGATAGAAGACAGGATAAGTGAGGTAGAAGACAGAATGGCAGAAATAAATGAAACAGAAAGGAAAAATGAAAAAAAGAATTAAAAGAAATGAGGACAATCTTAGAGACCTCTGGGACAATATTAAACGCACCAATATTCGAATCATAGGCGTCCCAGAAGAAGACAAAAAGAAAGACCATCAGAAAATTCTTGAAGAGATAATTGCAGAAAACTTCCCTAAATTGGGGAAGCAAATAGCCACTCAGGTCCAAGAAACACAGAGAGTTCCAAATAGAATGAACCCCAAGCGGGACACCCCAAGACACATTAATCAAATGAGCAAATATCAAATACAAAGACCAAATATTAAAAGCAGCAAGGAAGAAGCAAAAAATAACTCACAAGGGGAATCCCATAAGGATAACAGCTGATCTCTCAATAGAAACGCTTCAGGCCAGAAGGGAATGGCAAAACATACTTAAAATCATGGAAGAAAACAATCTACAACCCACACTACTGTACCCAGCAAGGATCTCATTCAATATGAAGAAGAATTCAAAATTTTCTCAGACAAGCAGAAACAGAGAGAATTCAGCAACACCAAACCAGCCCTACAAGGAATGCTAAAGGATCTTGCCTAGATAGGAAACACGGATGGGATAGTTAATCTGGAACCCAAAACAATAAAATAAATGGCAATGGGATCATACTTCTCAATAATTACCTTAAATGTAAACGGGCTGAATGCCCCAACCAAAAGACAAAGATTGGCCGACTGGATACAGAAACAAGACCCCTATATATGTTGTCTACAAGAGACCCACCTCAAACCTAGGGACACATATAGACTGAAAGTTAAAGGCTGGAAAAAGATATTCCATGCAAATAAAGACCAAAAGAAAGCAGGAGTGGCAATACTCATATCAGATACAGTAGACTTTAAAATAAAGGCAGTGAAAAGAGATAAAGATGGACATTACATAATGATCAAAGGATCAATCCAGGAAGAAGAAATAACAATTATAAATATTTATGCACCTAACATAGGAGCTCCACAATATGTAAGGCAAATGCTAACAAGTATGAAAGGGGAAATCATCAACAACACAATAATAGTGGGAGACTTTAATACACCACTCACACCAATGGACAGATCAACTAGACAAAAAAGTAACAAGGAAATTCAAACTTTAAATGAAACAATAGACCAACTAGACCTAATTGATATCTATAGGTCATTCCACCCCAAAACAAGGAATTTCACCTTTTTCTCAAGTGCATACGGGACCTTCTCCAGGATAGATCACATCCTGGGCCATAAATCTAACCTTGATAAATTCAAAAATATTGAAATCATCCAAAGCATCGTTTCTGACCACAATGCAGTGAGATTAGATATCAACTACAGGAGAAAACCTTTCAAAACATCCAACACATGGAGGCTCAACAACACACTGCTGAATAACCAACAAATCACAGAAGAAATCAAAAATGAAATTCAGTTATGCATGGAAACGAATGAAAATGAAAACACAACAGCCCAAAACCTATGGGACACTGTGAAAGCAATGCTAAGGGGAAAGTTCATAGCAATACAAGCTCACCTCAGGAAACAAGAAAAAAATCAAATAAATAACCTTACTTTACACCTAAAGCAACTAGAAGGGGAAGAGATGCAGAAGCCCAGGTCTAGTAGAAGGAAAGAAATCTTAAAGATCAGGGCAGAAATAAATGCAAAGGAAACAAAAGTGACCATAGCAAAAATCAACCAAGCCAAAAGCTGGTTCTTTGAGAAGATAAATAAAATTGACAAACCATTAGCCAGACTCCTCAAGAAACAAAGGGAGAAGAACCAAATCAACAGAATTAGAAATGAAAACGGAGAGATCACAACAGAAAAGACAGAAATACAAAGGATCATAAGAGACTATTATCAGCAACTATATGAAAATAAACTGGACAATTTGGATGAAATGGACAAATTCCTAGAAAAGTATAACTTTCCAAGACTAAACCAGGAAGAGATAGATAATATCAATAGACCCATCACAAGCACGGAAATTGAAACCGTAATCAGAAATCTTCCAAAAAACAAAAGCCCAGGACCAGATGGCTTCACAGCTGAATTCTACCAAAAATTTAGAGAAGAGCTAACACCGATTCTACTCAAACTCTTCCAGAAAATTGCAGACGAAGGTAAACTTCCAAACTCATTCTATGAGGCCACCATCACCCTAATTCCAAAACCCGGCAAAGATGCCACAAAAAAAGAAAACTACAGGCCAATATCACTGATGAACTTAGATGAAAAAATCCTCAACAAAATTCTAGCAAACAGAATCCAACAACACATCAAAAAGATCATACATCATGATCAAGTAGGCTTTATCCCAGGGATGCAAGGATTCTTCAATATTCGTAAATTGGTCAATGTAATACACCACATTAACAAATTGAAAAATAAAAATCACATGATTATCTCAATAGATGCAGAGAAAGCCTTTGACAAAATTCAACATCCATTTATGATAAAAACCCTCCAAAAAGTAGGAATAGAAGGAACATACCTCAACATAATAAAAGCTATATATGACAAACCCACAGCAAACATTATCCTCAATGGTGAAAAGCTGGAAGCATTCCCCCTGAAATCAGGAACAAGACAAGGGTGCCCACTCTCTCCTCTACTATTCAACATAGTTTTGGAAGTCTTGGCCACAGCAATCAGAGCAGATAAAGGAATCAAAGAAATCCAGATTGGAAAAGAAGAAGTAAAACTCTCTCTGTTTGCAGATGACATGATCCTCTATATTGAAAACCCTAAAGACTCTACGAGAAAATTACTAGAGCTAATCAGTGAATATAGCAAAGTTTCAGGATAGAAAATCAACACACAGAAATCCCTGAACATTCCTATACACTAACAGTGAAAAATCAGAAAGAGAAATTAAGGAAACAATCACATTCACCATCGAAACAAAAAGAATAAAATACTTATGAATATTTCTACCTAAAGAATCAAAAGACTTGTATATAGAAAACTATAGAACACTGATGAAAGAAATCAAGGAGGACACAAACAGATGGAGAAATGTGCCGTGTTCGTGGATTGGAAGAATCAATATAGTGGAAATGAGTATACTACCTAAAGCAATCTATAGATTCAATTCAATTCCTATCAAGCTACCAGAGGTCTTTTTCAAAGAATTAGAACAAATAATTTCTCAATTTGTATGGAAATACAAAAAACCTCGTATAGCCAAAGCAATCTTGAGAAAGAAGAATGGAACTGGCGGAATCAACCTACCTGACTTTAGGCTATACTACAAATCCACAGTCATTAAGACAGTATGGTACTGGCACAAAGACAGAAACATAGATCAATGGAACAGAATAGAAAGCCCAGAGGTAAATCCACGCATCTATGGACACCTTATCTTTGACAAAGGAGGCAAGAATATACAATGGAGAAAAGACAACCTCTTTAACAAGTGGTGCTGGGAAAACTGGGCAGCCACTTGTAAAAGAATGAAACTAGGTCACTTTCTAACACCATACACAATGATAAACTCAAAATGGATCAAAGATCTAAGCATAAGACCAGAAACTATAAAACTCCTAGAGGATAACATAGGCAAAACACTCTCTGCCATAACCCAAAGTGGGATACTCCATGACCCACCTCCCAGAATACTGGAAATAAAAACACGAATAAACAAATGGGATCTAATTAAAATTGAAAGCTTTTGCACAACAAAGGAAACTATAAGCAAGGTGAAAAGACAGCCTTCAGAATGGAAGAAAATAATAGCCAATGAAGCAACAGACAAACAATTAATCTCAAAAATATACAAGCAACTCCTGCAGCTCCATGCTAGAAAAATAAACAACCCAATCAAAAAGTGGGCCAAAGAACTTAACAGACATTTCTCCAAAGAAGATATAAAAATGGCTAACAAACACATGAAAAGATGCTCAACATCACTCGTTATCAGAGAAATGCAAATCAAAACCACAATGAGGTACCATTTCACACCAGTCAGAATGGCTGCTATCCAAAAGTCCCTAAGCAATAAATGCTGGAGAGGATGTGGAGAAAAGGGAACCCTCTTACACTGTTGGTGGGAATGCAAACTAGTACAGCCACTATGGAAAACAGTGTGGAGGTTCCTTAAAAAGCTGCAAATAGACCTGCCATATGACCCAGCAATCCCACTGCTGGGCATATACACCGAGGAAACCAGAATTGAAAGAGCCACGTGCACCCCAATGTTCATCGCTGCATTGTTTACAATAGCCAGGACATGGAAGCAACCTAGATGCCCATCAACTGACGAATGGATAAGAAAGCTGTGGTACATATACACAATGGAATATTACTCAGCATTAAAAAAAAATTCATTTGAAGCAATTCTACTCAGATGGACGAAACTGGAGCCCATTATCCAGAGTGAAGTAAGCCAGAAGCAAAAACAACAATACAGTATATTAACGCATATATATGGAATTTAGAAAGACGGTAACGAGAACCCAACATGCGAGACAACAAAAGGAACGCAGATGTATAGAATAGACTCGTGGACTTTGTGGATGAGGGTAAGGGTGGGATGATATGGGAGAAGGGCATTGAAGCATGTTAATTGTCATGTGTCTAATCAATCGCCAGCCCAGGATTCATGCTCGAGACTGGTGCAGCGAGACTTCCCGAGGGGGAGGGAGGAGGGAGGAAGGTTCCGGAGGGGAAGCATATGTAAACCCATGGTGATATCATGACAATGTATGGCAAAAACAATAAAAAAATAAAAATAAAAAGCAAGAGTTCCAGAAAAAAACCTACTTCTGCTTTATTGACTATGCCAAAGCCTTTGATTGTGCGGATCACAATGAATTTTGGAAAATTCTTAGAGATGGGAATACCAGACCATACGATCTGCCTCCTGAGAAATCTGTATGTAGGTCAAGACAAACAGTTAGAACTGGACATGCGACAGTGGACTGGCTCCCAATTGGGAAAGGAGTACACCAAGGCTGTATATTGTCACCCTGCTTATTTAATTTATATGCAGACTACATCATGAGAAATGCCAGGCTGGATGAAGCACAAGCTGAAATCAAGACTGCCAGGAGGAATATCAATAACCTCAGATATGCAGATGACACCACTCTCATGGAATAAAATGAAGAGGAACTAAAGAGCCTCTTTATGAAAATGAAAGAGGAGAGTGCAAAAGTTGGCTTAACAGTCAACATTAAAAAAATGAAGATCATGGCATCTGATCCCATCACTTCATGGCAAATATATGGGGAAACAGTCCGAACAATAACAGATTTTATTTTTGGGGCTCCGAAATCACTGCAGATGATGACTGCAGCCATGAAATTGAAAGACATTTACTCCTTGAAAGAAAAGCTATGCCCAACCTAGACAGCATATTAAAAAGCAGAGACATTACTTTGTCAATAAAGGTCCATCTACTCAAAGCTATGGTTTTTCCAGTAGTCATATATGGATGTGAGAGTAGGACTTTAAAGAGAGCTGAGTGCTAAAGAATTGATGCTCTTGAACTGTGGTGTTAGAGGAGGTTCTTGAGAGTCCTCTGGACTGCAAGGAGATCAAACCAATCAATCCTAAAGGAAATCAGTCCTGAATATTCATTGGAAGCACCTATGCTGAAGGTGAAACTCTAATACTTTGGCCACCTGATGCAAAGAACTAACTTACTGGTGGGAAAAAAATCTGACCCTGATTCTGGGAAATTCTGAAGGTAGGAGGAGAAGGGGATGGCAGAGGATGAGATGGTTGGATGGCAACCCTGACTCCAGGGACATTAGTTTGAGTAAGCTCCAGGAGCTGTTGATGCATAGGAAAGCCTGACGTGGTACAGTCCATGTAGTCACAAAGAACCAGCCAGGGGTAAGCTTCTGAATTGAACTGAGTCATGCAGTGTCCAATAAGACATTTTTGTCTCATACATTTTCATCCTGTCTTCATATAAAATTTTTTACTTTCCAATCCTCTATTAGAATCCTTCCACTTTTTTGAAGAGAATATCCTGCTAACATTTTAGAAACATTCCCATATGTTCTTCTGCTTGTCTCATTTCTTTCTTCACCAAGCTTATTATTCATAACTTTTAGATTTGAATTTCAATATTCTTTTTTGCACAGAATCCTTACCTGACCATATGGATTAGGTTGTACTGAAACAGTACATAGAACTCAAGTACTTAGGAGTCATTCATAAGTATTTACTGAGTCCTTTACCTATGTGCAGTTCTACTCCAAGACTGTTGTGAATACAGAATACAAAACCATCTCTCAACTCAAATAGGTTATACTCTGCTACATGTTTTATTAAGGTGTGTCCTTTTGCAAGACTCTAAGCAAATCCTTTGACTGTGTGGGTCACAATAAACTGTGGAAAATTCTGAAAGAGAAGGGAATACCAGACCACCTGACCTGTCTCTTAAGAAACCTGTATGCAGGTCAGGAAGCAACAGTTAGAACTGGACATGAAACAACAGACTGGTTCCAAATAGAAAAAGGAGTATGTCAAGGCTGTATTTTGTCACCCTGCTTATTTAATTTATATGCAGAGTAAATCATGAGAAATGCTGGGCTGGAAGAAGTACAAGCAGGAATCAAGATTGCCGGGAGAAATATCAATAACCTCAGATACGTAAACGACACCATTCTTATGATAGAAAGTGAAGAGGAACTAAAAAGCCTCTTGATGAAGGTGAAAGAAGAAACTGAAAAAGTTGGCTTAAAGCTCAACATTCAGAAAACTAAGATCATGGCTTCTGGTCCCATCACTTCATGGAAAATTTATGGGGAAACAGTGTCAGACTTTATTTTCTGGGGCTTCAAAATCACTGCAGATGATGATTCCAGCCATGAAATTAAAAGACATTTACTTCTTGGAAGGAAAATTATGACCAACCTAGACAGCATATTAAAAGGTAGAGACATTACTTTGCCAATTAAGGTCCGTCTAGTCAAGGCTATGGTTTTTCCAGTAGTTATGCATGGATGTGAGAATTGGATGGTGAAGAAAGCAGAGCGCCGAAGAATTGATGCTTTTGAACTGTGGTGTTGTAGAAGACTCTTGAGAGTCCCTTGAACTGCAAGGAGATCCAATCAGTCTATCTTAAAGGAGATCAGTCTTGGGTGTTTATTGGAAGGACTGATGTTGAAGCTGAAACTCCAATACTTTGGTCATCTCATGCAAAGAGTTGACTCATTGGAAAAACCCTAATGCTGCGAAGGATCGGGGGCAGAGGAGAAGGGGACGACAGAGGATGAGATAGCTGGGTGGCATCACTGACTCGATGGACATGAGTTTGTGTAGACTCCGTTAAGTTGGTGATGGACAGGGAGGCCTGACGTGGTGCAATTCATGGCGTTGCAAAGATTCGGACACTACTGAGCGACTGAACTGAAATGAAGCCCTAAAGAATGAGATCATGTCTATCCTCCTAACCACATCTCCTTTTGAAAATATGGGCAAGCTCAGCAGCATTTATATTTCGCAAGCTCTTTATGTCTCTTGTGAGTTTATATGAATGCACATATTTAAAGATATACATATTTAAAAACATTTGACAGAATCGCACATATGAAGTACTGCATGAGTGGATGAAGAACTAAATTCTTAAGGCCTATATTTTATTAGCAGGTGTCATCCTTCACATGGTCTAACATTGAGTTGTGATTTAGGTCTAATCTGAGTAGCCAAACTAAGCCTAAACTAAATCTTCTTTTATGCTAGAAGATAAGTATGAATGTATATGTGTCTGTGTGAAAGGGGAGTCATGGGGATTCTGCTACAAGGCTCTGATATCTAATACCACCCTATGACAACAGATGCTTCTTGTTACTTTTAAACAATTGCTCTTCTTTCTTTCAGTGTTTTTGATGATGATATTTTCTGGTATGAGACAGCATCAAGTTTATGTGGGAAAAGCCATTTTTAGATGGTAAATGGAAGATAGAGCTTACAGGAATGCCAACTGGCTGAGAAGTAAATTATATTACTCTGAAGCAAATAGTGAAACGGTAACATTTTTTTTCCTAGAAGCAATATTTTAACACAATAATTAAGCCTGGTCACAATAACTTACTCTGAAATTTCATCTGAGTCATTGTTTGGTTCAGTCAGTAACTTCTTTTATCTCACATACTCTTAGCAAAAACAAAATAAAAATACGATTTAAAAAGGAAGTTACCTAAGTTTGCTCCACTTGGTATCCTTAGGCTATAAGGAAAGAAGTTAAGCTTATCAGAGTTTCACAGGCATCCTGGGAATTGGCCTATTTTGCAACACTGAATCTGTCCTTTCAAGAAGTGTGCTCTCCTATATAGAAGCAGCTGCTGGGTCACTCCCGAGTCCCAGCAGCAATTGCTAAGCTTCCATTTGGTCACAAGCAATAACCTGACAAAGAGTTTTCTCATCTGTGTGCCACTTCTCCTGGGGCTGTGGACCCTGAGAGGTCCTGCCATTCCCAATTCTCCTAAGTAGCTCTGGCTGAGCCAGGCTTATTTCATCGTGGAGGAGCCACACTCCTTCTTGGGGAGCAGACTTGGATGTTGCTGCTCTTGCGACATGGCCTCTTAACTATTAAATCCTGTGTGGCTGCTTTAGCTGTCTGTGTTAAATAAAGACTGTCACAGATGTTACAATCCACTCTGCTACCACATAGTCCCTGAAGTGCACACACTTCTGAGGCACTTTATAATTGTGTTACGCAATTAATTCAGTAGTTGTTAATGATTGCAAATTATCAGTAGTAGACTTTATTAAATAAACAGCAGCAGCAGGCCCCACAAGAAAAAGACTTCCATCCTGATTCTGCTAAATCTATTTTGAAAAGAGACATATTACTTTGATTGTGTGCCACACATTTTATTTTATTTTATTTTTTTGGTTTGATAGATAACTTTGAACTGATAATGTCATTGTTGTCATGGAAAAGTTCTACAAAAAATTCTACAAGGTCACTCAGCTACTTTCCTTGTGTAACAGAGATGGTACAATTTATTTCTACTGAATATCTGAAGGAGCTTAAAGCATTTCTTAAATGTCTTAGAAATTCCAGCAATACAAAAATGGGTAAGCCATAACCTCAGATTCATTTTTACATCTTTCAGGGTGGGTGTTTGATGCTTCTATGAAGTTAAATTTTCCTCACTTTTGAAAAGATTCTGTAACACAACGGAAGGAAGAAAAACTTTAGTTCTGCCCCCACCCCCCTGACTGAGATCTGGGTTCAAATTCCCTTCCACATCTACAAACATCTACAACCTATCAGACATCTGAACTTTCACATACAGCTTATTTTTCTCCCAGTCTCACTGTTCTCTCTATAGCCTATAGAGTTTTTTAGAATATAAATAGTATAAGAAAATACTAGTTTACTAGTATTTACAAGTTACTAGCTCTTGATAAATAGTAGCCATTAGGATTATCACATACTTAGGAGTTCTTGGCAAGATTTTGATAAATTACTTGAATAGGAAGACCACACAAGATAATGGTTAAAATAAAGTTGAAGTAAGTAACTGCAGAAAGGTAGGCATGTTAGGGCTGTTTGGGTTGCTCTGGAATTCTTGCCATTTTCTGAGTCAATTAAGCTGTTCTGTCTCTATCATCTTTCTGCAAGTGGACAGGAGAAAGGACTGAAGTAGGACATATATAATTTGTTTATGAACAATTCCTAGAATAGGCAACCATTCTATCATACACAGTTTTGTCGGCCAAAACTGATTTAAATAACTACACCCAGCAAGAAGAAGGGAAAAAAAAAAAAAGATAGCATTTAGCGGGGTGGCCACATGCCTACCCAAACTCTATTACTAAGAAAGAAGAGAATGGATATTGGTAGATAATTAGCAGTCTGACAAGTATGGGTTATTTCTAATTCTATTTTCTTATTTTTTTCCCCATTATTCTCTAAAAATAAACCCTGGTTTGTGAATTAAAATGCTCTTCTCCCTGTAGTAGTCATAGCCTTAGGACAATTATTAATATTATGATTTTAGTGCCATGCTACATATGGCATCAGTTAAGAATACTGACTCCAGTTACACTATGCATGCTTAGAATTTGTAGCCCTAACTATTTATAGAAATGTCATCACACTTTTCCATCTTATTCCAGTCTATGTTCTGACAGCAGAATTGGTACTGCTGTAACAAAAAACTATGTCATACTTATTAAAAATAATGATGAAACTAAAGCTCCATTTCATGAATCAATATATTAAATTCTGTTCATCTACTTCTACCCAATAATATAAAGGGGAAAAAAAGTCTAATCTTAGTCATACTAACACTGCACTTTAAATACTATTTAAAGAAATATGGTCATCAGTATATGCTAGTAGCTTCTGAATCCTTATAGGATATACTTTTCTCTATACTGAAATCTTTTGCATCTCCTCCAATATTCTCTTTCCACACCATGATGCATACATGTCTATTAACACTAAAATAAGCGTATAGTAATTTTCCTTCCTGTTCTCAAGAAAATTATGTTACTGCTTTCCTCTTCTCTCAAATTTTTCTTCCTTCACAAGTTTTTTTTTTTTTTCCTATTTCACTGTGGAGTGGAATATTCTCATTGCCACCCTAAATATTTAAGCCACTTTATACATATACTATGTATATTGCTGTCATCCTTTCATTGATAATATAATAGCTCATTATCATTGACATACAAATACATTTCCCTCTAGTTACTGCCATAGAGCAGTAGCTACTTCACCATAATCAAGATAACAACCATATATATCACTGCCTAAATATAGTTATATAACCAATTCTCTTTTTGGGCCCTTTATCTCTTGACCAATTTCTGTCCTCAGGAAACTACTGACCCACTTTCTGTCACTGTTTTCTGAAACTTTATATAAATTGCGTACGTGCAAAGTTGCTGCAGTCCTGTCCAACTCTCTGTGATCCTATGGATAGTCATATAATATTAATGTTCTCATCTAGCTTAAGTCAGCATAATTGTTTTGAGATTCTTTCATGTTTCTATGTGTATTAACAGTCATTTCATTTTCAATGATGAATAACTTTCCATTGTGTTGATATGACAAAATTTATTTATCCGTTTGGTGCCAAATGGACATTTGGACTATTTTCAACTTTTAGTTATTACAATAAAGCAATTATAAACATTGGCATATAAGTGTCTATATGAACAATTGTTTTAATTTCTCTTGGTTTAATACCAGGTAGATAAGATGGATGATACAAGAAAATATATATTTTGATTTTTAGAAACTGCTAAACTGTTTTGCAAAGACATCTTGCAATTAACATTCTCATCACCAGGAAAAATTATGGTTCCTCTGTACCCTCACTAGTATTTGGCATGATCAGTAATCTTAATTTTATCCATTTTAATAGATATGCAGAGACATCTCACTGCATTCTGAATTTCTCTAATGACTAATAATGTTTTATATCATTTCATATACTAACACCTATATTTTCTTTGGTCAAATGTCTAATCAAAATGTTTGCCTAATTTTATTGTTTATTCATCACTGAATTTTCAGATGCTCTAAGTATTATGTTTACAAGTCCTTTTTTAGGTATATGATTTCAAGTATTTTTTCCCCAGGTTATGGTTTTTAATTTCATTGTTCTAATAGGTTTTTCAAAGACCAGTTCTTAATTTTGATAAAGTCCTATTTCCTTCCTTATGGATCATAGTTTTGGTGTCACAAATAAGAAATATTTGCTTAAAACTAGGTCATCATATTTTCTTCTATGTTTAATTTCAGAATTTTTGAAGTTTGCATTTTATTTTGGGGTGATGAACAATTTGTATTAATCGTTGCAGGTGTGACATATGTGTCAGGGTTCATTTATATATTTTGGATATACATCATCATAAACTTTTTATGTATCAGTTGAGAATTAAAGTTTAGATTTTTGCATACACATATAAAAATTTAACAGAAAGAATTATTGAAAAGACTAATTTCTCAATCTGCCTTTAGATCTTCCCCAAGAATTATTTTGCTTTTATGTGTGTGCTTATTTCTTGATTAACTATTTTATGCTATTGATATTTGCCAATTTTGATGCTATTACCATACTCTCTCAATAATATATGATAGTTTTATAATAAGTCTTAATGTCAGATAGGATAAGTTATCTAGCTCTGTTCTTTCAAAATGATTCAAGTATTCACAGATCTACACGAAGTTTAGAATCATCAATTTCTACAAAAGGCTGCTAGGATTTTGATTGAGATTACATTAAATATACAGATTAATTGGTGACAAGAATTGGCATATTAACAGTAATTGGTTTTCCAGTATATAAATACTATAAGTAACATAGCAATTCATATAAACATATTCATACATTTAATAAATATATTAAATAAATTTAAATAAAATATATACACATATGTTAATATATTAAAATAATTAGGTGTATATTAAAACATTTTATTGCATGTGTATTAAATATATACTATATCCTTTGATTTATTTAGATGTTGTTTAATTGTTTTCAGCAAAGCTTTATAGTTTTCAGTGTTCAGGACATGCACATTTTTAGACGAATTTAGAGCTTGCTATTGTATTAATAAGCTAATAATTCTTTTTATTTCATTTTCTGATTATTTCTATACATAGAACTAAGTTTGTGCTGGAATATAGAGTTAAAGTTGACTTTTTCAGATTAATTGGGTGTCAAAACAGTAATAGTAACTCTTTTATAAATTTTCTACTTTCTTTTTACATGAACAGTCTTTTCATTTGCAAGTACTTTCATGCATTATTTTCAATCTTTTAAAAAAAATCACTCTTACTTTATTTACTTACACTGACTAAAATTCTCAGTCCAACACTGAACAGATGCAGTGAGAAAAAAAAAATCCTGTTTTCTTCCTGATTTTAACATTACAATATTCAGTCTTTCCTTATTATATATGGTATAAGCTGTAGGCATTATAAATATACCTTTCATGAGATTGAGAAGGTCTGGTTATAGTCTTAGTTTGCTGAGAAAGTTTGTACCAAGAATGGATATTGAATTTTGTCAGTTATTCTTTTAGCATCTATTGGGTAACATAGCTTTAATCTTTTAATTTATTGATATGATTAATAACATGATTTCATTCTCAAATGTTAAACCAATTCTGCACTCTTCAGATAAACACTATTTTACCAAATTATACTGTTGTTTTAAAAAATTCATTGAATATAATTTGCTATAATATTGACAAGCATTTTTGCATTTATACTTATGAGAGATATTGTTCTCTAGATTTCTTGTCTTATAATTTTTTGGGGGGGGTCTGGTGTGATTTCATATGAATTCAAGCTTCTCAGAATGAGTTGAGAAGTATGTCTTATGCAATTTTCTGGAATAATCATGTAGAATTGGTAACACCTCTTTCTTAAATATTATGTAGACTTTCCCAGTAAAGCTATGTGGGCATGAAGTTTTTTGTGAGAAAGTTTTTTTTTTAATTAAATTTCTTTAATAGATTAGAATCACTTAGGTTATATATTTATTCTTGAGCAAACATTAATAGTTTTTCTCTTTGAAGAATTTTTCCACTTTATCCAAGTTGTAGTGAATTTCTTTTAAGTTTTTGACGTTATTCCTTCAATGGATTTTAAATATCTGTGGAATCTTTAGCAATGTTACCTTTCTTATTCTTATTACCTTTACTTATTTTTGTGATCAGTCTGACTGGATGATTGTTACATTTATTTCTTTGCTAAGCAAACTGCCTTTTGGTTTCATCATTTTTTCTGTATTATTTGGTTCTTTTTGCTTTCATTGATATTCATTCCCTATTATTTCCTATCTTCTAGTTTTTGTAATAATTGTTTTATAAAATTTTGAAGGTAAAAGCTGAGGTCAGTGACTTGATATCTTCTGTATTTTCTAATTTGGGCTTCCCAGATGACCCAGTGTTAAAGAATCTGCATGCCAATACAGGAGATGCAAGTGGAGTGGGAAATGAAAACCCACTCTGGTATTCTTGCCTGGAAAATTCTGTTAATACATAAGGTCACAAAGAGTTGGACATTAATGAGCACACACACATGAATGCTTTTTAATTTAGGCAGTTAGTACTGTAAACTTCCCTTTTTACTATTTTAGCATCATACTATAAAATCTTATGTGCCATATTTTCATTGGTATTCCATTTAAAATAGTTTCTAATTTCAACTTTATTTTTCCATTGTCCCCTGCATTATTTATAAATGTAAATGGGATTCAGTTTGAATTATCTGGAGATGTTCTATATAGCTTTTTGCTCTTGTTATGTATTCCAAATCAATTGTGACCAAAGGATATACTTTGAATAATTAGAGTATTTAAAATATATTGAGACTCAGTTTATGCCAAAATATGAATCAGTCTTGATAAATACTACTGCACTTGTAAACAATGTACCTTCTTCATTATTGGGTAAACTGTCTTATAAATGGCAATTAGGTCAGATTGGCTGATAATATTTTTCAAGTCTTTAATGCCTTTACTGATTTTCTCCCTACATTTTAAATGAATTATTGAATTCAGATTTCTGAAATCTTTGATAGTGGTTATGGTTCTCTCTTTCATCTTGCAGTACTAGCAGCTTTTGCTTCATTTATGTTTAACTTTCATTATTCAATGCATAAAGATTTGGAATTGCTATGTATTTCATGAATCGGCTTTGTTATAAAATTATGAATTGACCTTCTATATGTCTGGTAATATTTTGCCCTCTGCTTGAGATAAATATAGCCATTGCAACTCTGTTTTTAGTTGCATTATCATGGGATATTTTATCCATAATTGCATATTTAATTTATTTGTGTCTTTGTATTTAAACTAGTTTTCTTTCAGGCAAAACTGATGAAAACTGAAGCACAGGAAATAGTAAATGCAGCAACAGAAAGAAAAAGTAATCTACAATGGTGCAACAAATACTTATAGTTAGATATAGTTCAGTTGCTCAGTTGTGTCTGACTCTTTGTGACCCCATGAAACACGGCACGCCAGGCCTCCCTGTCCATCACCAAATCCCAGAGTTCACCCAAACTCATGTTCATCGAATCGATGAAGACATCCAACCATCTCATCCTCTGTCGTCCCCTTCTCCTTCTGCTCTCAATCTTTCCCAGCATCAGGGTCTTTCAAATGAGTCAACTCTTTGCATCAGGTGGCCAAAGTATTGGAGTTTCAGCTTCAAAATCAGTCCTTTCAATGAACACCCAGGACTGATTTCCTTTAGGATGGACTGGTTGGATCTCCTTGCAGTCCAAGGGACTCTCAAGAGTCTTCTCGAACAACACAGTTCAAAAGCATCAATTCTTCAGTGTTCAGCTTTCTTTATAGTCCAAACCTCACATCGATACATGACCACTGGAAAAACCATAGCCTTGACTAGACAGACCTTTATTGGCAAAGTAATGTCTCTGCTTGTTACTATGCCATCCACGTTGGTCATAACTTTCCTTCCAAAGAGTAAATGTCTTTTTAATTTCATAGCTGCAATCACCATCTGCAGTGTTTTTGAGCCCCCCAAAATAAAGTCAGCCACTGTTTCCCCATATATCTGCCATGAAGTGATGGGACCGGATGCCATGATCTTAGTTTTCTGAATGCTGAGTTTTAAGCCAACTTTTCCAGTCTCCTCTTTCACTTTGATCAAGAGGTTCTTTAGTTCTTCTTCACTTTCTGCCATAAGGGTGGTGACATCTGCATATCTGAGGTTATTGATATTTCTCCCTGCAATCTTGATTCCAGCTTGTGCTTCCTCCAGCCAAGCATTTCTCTTGATGTACTCTGCATATAAGTTAAATAAGCAGGATAACAATATAAAGCCTTGACATGCTCCTTTTCCTATTTGGAACCAGTCTGTTGTTTAATGTCCAGTTCTAACTATTGTTGCCTGACCTGCATACAGGTTTCTCAAGAGGCAGGTCAGGTGGTCTAGTATGCCCATCTCTTTAAGAATTTTCCAGAGTTTATTGTGATCCACACAGTCAAAGGCTTTGGCATAGTCGATAAAGCAGAAATAGATGTTTTTCTGGAATTCTCTTGCTTTTTCGATGATCCAGCAGATGTTGACAATTTGATGTCTGGTTCCGCTGCCTTTTCTAAAACCAGCTTGAACATCTGAAAGTTCATGGTTCATGTATTGCTGAAGCCTGACTTGGAGAATTTTAAGCATTACTTTACTAGCATGTGAGATGAGTGCAGTTGTGCGGTTGTTTGAGCATTCTTTGGCATTGTCTTTCCTTGGGATTGGAATGAAAACTGACCTTTTCCTGTCCTGTGACCACTGCTGAGTTTTCCCAGTTTGCTGACATTTTGAGTGCAACACTTTCACAGCATCATCTTTTAGGATTTGAAATAGCGCACCTGGTATCCCATCACCTCCACTAGCTTTTTTCATAGTGATTCTTCCTAAGGCTCACATGACTTCATATTCCAGGAGGTCTGACTGTAGATAAGTGATCATATCATCATGATTATCTGAGTCATGAAGATCTTTTGTACAGTTTTTCTGTGTATTCTTGCCATATCTTCTTAATATCTTCTGTTTCTGTTATGTCCCTACCATTTCTGTACTTTTTTGAGCCCATCTTTGTATGAAATGTTCCCTTGGTGTATCTAGTGTTCTTGAAGAGATCTCTAGTCTTTCCCATTCTATTGTTTTCTTCTATTTTTTTGCATTTATCACTGAGGAAGTCTTTCTTATCCCCACCTGCTATTCTTTGGAACTCTGCATTCAAATGGGTATATCTTTCCTTTTCTACTTTGCTTTTTGTTTCACTTCTTTTTCACAGCTATTTGTAAGGCCTCCTCAAACAGCCATTTTGGAAGCCAACTCACACAATCTAGGTATGAGAAAAAGAAAAAAAAAAAAAAGCAGTTACTTTTCTAAGAAAATGTTAACAAGGGCTTGTTCAGCAAGCTATGCTCACCTAGAGGTGACACTTAAAACAGTCTAACCCTGAGAGGAAGTAGCATCAATTATTAGAGCAAACTCTTTATAAATAACAAGTTTTCACTTCATTCCAAAGATCAGGTTTTAATAGAGTGATGACAGTGGTACTAGCTGAACATCTAAGAGGGCCCAAATTAGATGGGTTAACAAAAGACCTCTAAAAGTATTTTCTTCAAATTTCACTTTAAAAATTTGCCTTCTCACACACACATAAAAAATGATTTTGGATTTGTTTTAAAAAAAAGAGAGAGAGAATTACGATTCTTAATATCATCATCTTGGTCATCAGCTAAAACACTCTATAAAAGATGTATGATATCTTTGATTAAAACATGTAATTCTAGAGATAAAAACAATTGATTTTAGAGAGATTAAATTTTCAAGTATGAATTCTTTAAGAAAACCTCTGTTTTTGCATTCTACTCAATCTTTTCTAAGAAAAAAAAAATGGTGTTTATCATCTACCAAGTTTGTAAATTGTAAAACTTTTGTATAATTAAATGTATACTTTAGATTATAAAACGCATAATTATAACATGAAATATATATGTACTGTGGATTAATGTGCATGCATCATTTACTACATAGTGAAGCAGATGCACTTTTAATTAAACTCCATGATGTACAATACATGACCGGAAGAATTAAGCTTTGACTAGCCAATTCTATAAACAGTCATAAAGTGCATTATATACGTGCCTATAAATCATTCATTAGACAGCCCCTAAAGGGGAAAAAAAGGAATAGATGCTTGATTTTAACACTAATTTTATGATATAATTTTCTTTTTGTTCCAGTTGTGCAACAGCTGTCTATTCCTCTAAGGATACAGCAAATTGTTGATAATAAATAAGAAGGCAGGAATGATCTAGCTTTCCATCTGCTGATTAAAACACAGTTCCTGGCACCATTAAATAAAAGCATAACAAATGAAAGAAACACACTTCTTAGTCCTTGATTAGGTACTGGAAAGAGCTCCCTCTGCAAATAGTACAGGAAAACTGATGTTGAAGCCTTATGGATCAGCCATATCACCATTTGCAGGTGTGATGCAACATGCTAGACCCCCAGGTGGCTGTAGATGTTTAGAGAAGCAAGTCTCATCCTGTAGAATTAGTAAGAATGATGCTGATTCTGTTTTGGTGGAGAACTCAGTATGGGGGTCTAAAAATCTAAATGTTGATGAGTCAACGGATGGCTCTGGTGTAACTTGCACAAGAGGTTAGGACTTATGCTCAGGTTTTCATACAGGTGCTAAATAACACAGAACTGATGGGATAATGTGCATGGGGGCACATGGTGCTCCTCTTGCCTACTCTATCTTCCTTTCTTTTATTCTGAAAAAAAAAGCTGTTAACCACAGTATAATGTAAAAAATTGATTTTTCTATTTCACTATAAAACATCCTCATGGATGTATGACTTTTGGAATACTATCCAGGAAATATAGTGATACTCAGTTATGAAGCTGTATACTTTCAATATCTGCCAAGTTATGTAATTCTGAACAGTCAGTCAGTTCAGTCTCTCAGTTGTGTCCAACTCTTCATGACCCTATGGACTGCAGTACATCAGGTTTCCTTGTCAATCACCAACTCCTGGACTTTACTCAAACTCATATCCATTTACTCAGTGATGTCATCCAGCCATCTCATTCTCTATTGTACCCTTCTCCTCCTGCCTTCAATCTTTCCCAGTGGCATGGTCTTTTCAAATGAGGCAATTCTTCCTATCAGGTGGCCAAAGTATTGGAGTTTCAGCCTCAACATCAGTCCTTGCAATGAATATTCAGGAATGATTTCCTTTGGATGGACTGATTGGAACTTCTTGCAGTACAAGAGACTCTCAAGAGTCTTCTCCAACACCACAATTCAAAAGCATCAATTCTTCAGCACTCAGCTTTCTTTATAACCAACTCTCACATTCATTCATGACTATTGGAAAAACCATAACCTTGACTATACGGACGTTTGTTGGCCAAGTAGTGTCTCTGCTTTTTAATATGCTGTCTAGGTTGATCATAACTTTCCTTCCAAGGAATAAGCATATTTTTATTTGATGTCAACAGTTACCATCTGCAGTGATTTTGGAGCCCTAAAATATAAAATCTGTCAGAGTTTCCACTGTTTCCCCATCTATTTGCCATGAAGTGATGGGAGCTAATTCCCTGAATGTTGATCTTTAAGCTACTATTTCACTCTTCTCTTTCACTTTCATCAAGAGGCTCTTTAATTCTTCTTCATTTTCGACCATAAGGGTGGTGGCATCTGTATATCTGAGGTTATTGATATTTCGCCTGGAAACCTTGATTCCAACTTGTGCTTCATCTAGCCTGGCATTTCACATAATGTACTCTGCGCATAGGTTAAATAAGCAGGGTGACAATATACAGCCTTGATGTATTCCTTTCCCAATTTGGAACCAGTCTGTTATTCCATGTCCAGTTCTAGATGTTGCTTCCTGACCTGCATACAGATTTCTCAAGAGGCAGGTGGGGTGGTGTGGTACTCCCATCTCCTTAAGACTTTTCTACCATTTGTGGTTATTCACACAGTCAAAGGCTTTGGTGTAATCAATAAAGCAGAAACAGATGTTTTTCTGGAATTCTCTTGCTTTTTCAACGATCCAACGGGTGTTGGCAATTTGCTCTTTGGTTCCTTACCTTTTCTAAAACCAGCTTGAACATCTGGTAGTTCACAATTCACATACTATTGAAGCCTTGCTTCGAAAAGTTTGAACATTACTTTGCTAGCATGTGAGATGAGTAAAATTGTGAGGTAGTTTGAACATTCTTTGGCATTGCCTTTCTTTGGGATTGGAATGAAAACTGACCTTTTCCAGTCCTGTGACCACTGCAGAGTTTCCAAATTTGCTGGCATATTGAGTGCAGCACTTTCACAGCATCACCCTTTAGGATTTGAAATAGCTCAACTGGAATTCCATCACCTCCACTAGCTTTGTTCATAGTGATACTTCCTAAGGCCCACTTGACTTCACATTCCAGGATGTCTGGCTCTAGGTGAGTGATCAAACAACCGTGATTATCTGGGTGGTGAAGATCTTTTTTATATATTTCTTCAGTGTATTCTTGCTACCTCTTCTAGTATCTTCTTCTTTTGCTAGGTCCATGTCATTTCTGTCCTGTATTGAGCCCATCTTTGCATGAAATGTTGCCTTGGTATCTCTAATTTTTTTTTGAAGTGATCTCTAGTCTTTCCCATTCTACTGTTTTCTCTATTTCTTTACACTCCTCACTGAGGAATGCTTTCTTATCTCTCCTTGCTATTCTTTGGAACTCTGCATTCAAATGGGTGTATGTTTCTTTTTCTCCTTTGCTTTTCACTTCTTCTTTTCACAGCTATTGCTAAGGCCTCCTTAAAGAGGTATTTTTATTTTTGCATTTCTTTTCCTTGTGGATGACTTTAATCCCTGTCACTAACTTCCATCCATAGCTCATCAGGCACTCTGTCATTCAGAGCTAGTCCCTTACATCTATTTCACACTTCCACTTTATAACCATAAGGGATTTGATTTAGGTCATACCTGAATGGTGTAGTGGTTTTCCCTACTTTCTTCAATTTCAGTCTGAATTTGGCAATGATGAGTTCATGATCTGTATCACAGTCAGTTTCTGATCTTGTTTTTGCCTACTGTATAGAGCTTCTTCTACATCTTTAGCTACAAAGAACATAATCAATTTGATTTCAGTGTTGACCATCTGGTGATGTCCATGTGTAGAGTCTTCTCTTGTATTGTTAGAAAAGGGTGTTTGCTATGACCAGTGTGTTTTATTAGCAAAACTCTATTAGCCTTTGCCCTGCTTCATTCTGTACTCCAAGGCCAAATTTGCCTGTTACTCCAGGTATGTCTTGGCTTCCTATTTTTGCATTCCAGTCCTCTATAATGAAAAGGCCATATTATTGGGGTGTTAGTTCTAGAAGGTCTTGTAGGTCTTCATAGAACCGTTCAACTTCAGCTTCTTCAGCATTACTGGTCGGGGCACAGAGTTGGATTACTGTGATACTGAATGATTTACCTTGAAAACGAACAGAGATCATTCTGCTGTTTTGAGATTGCATCTAAGTATTGCATTTCAGACTCTTTTTTTGACTTTGAGGGCTACTCCATTTCTTCTAAGGGATTCTTGCTCAGAGTAGTATATGTAATGGTCATCTGAGTTAAATTCAGCTATTCCAGTCCATTT
This sequence comes from Antilocapra americana, assembly GCA_007570785.1. Lineage (NCBI taxonomy): Eukaryota > Metazoa > Chordata > Mammalia > Artiodactyla > Antilocapridae > Antilocapra > Antilocapra americana. The sequence continues at coordinate 5,523,359 of ML664163.1, read as the reverse complement.
TAGTTTGCTGATTCCTAAAATGCCAACGCTCACTCCTGCCATCTCCTCTTTGACTACTTCCAATTTGTCTTGATTTATGGACCTAACCTTCCAGTTTACTATGCAATATTGCTCTTTACAGCATCAGACTTTATTTCCATCACCAATTACATCCACAGTTGCGTGTTGTTTTTGCTTTGCCTCTGTCCCTTCATTCTTTCTGGACTTATTTCTCCACTGATCTTCAGTAGCATATTGGGCACCTACCAACTAGGGGAGTTCATCTTTCAGTGTCCTGATTTTTTGTCCTTTCATACTGTTCATGGGGTTCTCAAGGCAAGAATACTGAAGTGGTTTGCCATTCCTTTGTCCAGTGGATCACATATTGTCATAACTTTCCACCATACCCATCCCTCTTGGGTGGCCCTACATGGCCTGGCTCATAGTTTCATTGAGTTAGTCAAGGCTGTCATCCATGTGATTAGATTGGTTAGTTTTCTGTGATTGTGGTTTTCAGTCTGTCTGCCATCTGATGGAGAAGGATAAGAGGCTTATGAAAGCTTCTGAAGAAGACACCAGGGTATGTGGCAATAAAGTGATTTTCATGGATGACTTTCCAATGTGTTGATTTCTTTCCCTTTCTCTTCTAATTCTATCATCACCTGCAACTACCGATGAGCTGAGGGAATCCACAAATGTTCCTTTCTGAAAAGGAAAGCTTTATTCTCTCCTTATATGGCTTCACTGTGCAGAAATATGCAAACAAAAATAAAAACATTGTTTTATAAACAGAAGTAGCAAATAAAAAGTAAAACAAAAAAGAAAGTATTTTGAGAAACATATGTTTGCATTTCATTTTAAGAACAAATTTTGAAATGGTAAATTTTAGTTAGCTCATAGAATCAATATGTATCATTATAGAATTTTAAAGAAAATAGAGTAAAAAATCCACTAGTGCAAGTTATCGATACACTATATATATATATATATATATATATATATATATTTAGAATAGAAACAACCATGACATGTTCATTATTAAAAACTGCATGTTTTATATATTTCCTCAAAATCAGTGACTAATATATTCGGTTAGTAAAATAATACAGTCTCCTTTCTGGCAGAAATATGAGGGATAAACTAATTTTTTAACACGATTTTAAAGTTCATTATTTAAATTTTCATATCTTTAAATTTTCATCTGGACAAAAGTTGATGTATTCTTAGTGTTTTGGAATATATTTTGGCCTCTGAAGGAAGTCAATAGATGTTTTCCTTTTTGTCCTGAATTTAGAAGAATGATCATTTCATAAGAATAAGTCCTAAACTCCTGATTTCCAGCTAATAATCCTCCTAGCACTTTGAGAAGGGAAAAGTCTTGCCAGCCAGAACAAGTTCTTAAGAGTAGCCATCAGGAGGAAGGCAGCAAAAGACTAGCATTAATTTTTATATATATACTATATACTAAGTAAACTTTCCTATTTTGTGAGATAAGAAGGATCACAATGGCTGTTTGAAAACCCTAAGTCTAATATCTCTGTTATCTCTGTTTGCATCATTTGATTGACTTTCTAACTCCATTTGAGATATTCCTGGGTTCGGAATAATGATGATTTTTGTTTGAAATTTAGAAATTTTCTTATTATGAAATATTAAATCTTATTTAAACCTTCTAACTTTTCTGGCTTTTTCTGACCTTGTTTTGTCATGGAAGTGACAGTGAGGGTTGCCTGGCTTTCAGGTAGAGGTAGAACTTCATGTTTTCCAGTTAGCATCTGCTGACTGAAGGGTAGACTCCTCGTTATTGGGCAAGGATGGAAGGTCAAGCTCTCTACATGTTCCCCACTGACTTTGTATGAGATTGACCATATTTTACCTGTCTAGTGGTTATGAAATGTTGATGACCCACTAGGTCACCCACCACTGAGGCCATTTCAGCAGACGTGGAAAGAGATAGCTTATTTCTCAGTGCCCCATCTTTACATCCTATATCTCAGGGGAGCCTCTGCTATCAGGATGGGTAAGTGAGTGTGACTTCATGACCAGGCAGCAGGGAAGAACATCCTATCTTCTTATTTGGCCTTTTATGACAATACCTCAGTAGAGATTTTTGGGTTGTCTCATTTCAGACTCATGAGGGCAGAAGTTTAGGCTCCCTGTTCAGCCTTTGCTGGCATAGGAGAGACTGTGTTTCCCCTCCCTACCCCAGTAGTATCTGGTTAAAACTGAAGTTACTTTCAGAAGAAAAAAAGAACGTCTTTTTTGAATGAACTTATCTTGGTCCTTATTTGACTTATATGCAGAGTACATCATTGGAAACACTGGGCTGGATGAAGCACAAGCTGGAATCAAGATTGCCAGGAGAAATATCAATAACCTAAAATATGCAGATGACACCATTCTTATGGCAGAAAGCTAAGAAGAACTAAAGAGCCTCTTGATGAAAATGAAGGAGGAGAGTGAAAAAGTTGGCTTAAAGCTCAACATTCAGAAAACAAAGATTATGGCATCTGGTCACATCACTTCATGGCAAATAGATGGAGAAACAGTGGAAACAGTGGTAGACTTTATTTTTGGAGGGCTCCAAAACTACTGCAGATGATGACTGCAGCCATGAAATAAAAAGACACTTACTCCTTGGAAGAAAAGTTATGACCAACCTGGACAGCATATTAAAAAGCAGAGACATTACTTTGCCAACAAAGGTCCATCTAGTCAAAGCTATGATTTTTCCAATAGTCATGTGTTGATGTGAGAGTTGGTTATAAAAAAAGCTGAGCACCAAAGAATTGATGCTTTTGAATTGTGGTGTTGGAGAAGACTCTTGAGAATCCCTTGGACTGCAAGGAGATCCAACCACTCCATCCTAAAGGAAATCATTCCTGAATGTTCATTGGAAGGACTTATGTTGAAGCTGAAATCTGCTTTTCTCCCCTCAAGTTATACTTTTAAGATTTATCTAAGGTACATATTTTGAAGTAGCATATAGCAACCAGTTAGCTTGATATAGCTAGTTGTAGGTGATTATTAGTTGTAACTCACAAAAGATTAGGAAAATGATGCAAATTTTAGTAACTCAGTAAGCTTATTCAGCTAGTAAGATGTGACATGGGATTTAGCACTTTCCCATCTACTTTGTAACATTTCCTCTTATCTATGTGGTTTTTATGATGCAAATCTCAAGCATTTTAGAAAAGGAAGAGGAGACAAGGATGGACAAGAAAGGGAGGAAGAACAGGAAAATTACACATCAGAGATGGGCTCACTGTTTAACAGAATAAAAACAAATATAATGACATTTTATTTACAGATATACTTTTGTATTAGAAGTATTTAAAATAGTTAGACAATGTAGAAATAATATAGGAAGGATTCATAATCCAATCATCATCATTTAACAAGTTGATATCAGAATAAATATTGAAAATCCTTCTTTTTGGGGCACTTTACAGTGTGTTTTCTTATTTCTGAGTTTTTTCTCTTCTTATTTTTGTTAAATTTAAATATAAGTGACATATAACATTATATTAGTTTCAGATGTACAACACAATAGTTCTAATGACTTGATATACTGAATATGTATATATCATGAAGTGATCATCACGATAAAGTCTAATTAACATCCTTCAGCACCCTTAGTTACATTTTGTTTCCTGTGATGATAATTTTTGAGATCTGATATAGCTTTATGACTATAGTCACTATGCTGTATATTACACTCTCAGAACGTGTTTCTCTTAAAACTGGAAGTTTGTACCTTTTGACCTCCTTTTATTTCACCTATGCTCAACCCCAGACTTCCTTAGTCTGATCAGCTCTGATTGTATTTCTTCTCAATTTCTTTTCAGAATTTTCTAATTTTTGTTTTAAAATACTTTTGTAGGTCCAAAAGCTCGGTTGAGTATATTGAATGTAGTTGAAAAGTCGTGTTTTCACTTTATTCTGCTTTGTGGGTGGCTTTGAGAGGAAAAGGTATGTTCATCAGTTGAAATATCTTAATTGCTTTTTTTTTCTCTCCTTAGAGTTATTTCTTCCAGAGTTTGCTTATTTTTCCCTTAGGCATTCCTTCAACACTGTTACAAGTTCAAGTGTCCTGTCTATCTTATTAGAAGAATCATAAAGGTGGGAATCTGGTTTATATGTGCTGCCGAAAGCTGCATTTACAAAAATAATGTTATGTGTAAGCTAAAGATTATAATGATTTCTAATAATATTTTAATTGGAAATAACATATTGGTCTCATTATTTTAACTATTTTAGTTTTAATTGTTGGAGTGTTTCTGAAAATGAAAAGATAAAGAATCTTCTCAAAGTAATTGGTTGTTTTTTGCATTGTCAGATATACTATGCTCTATAATGAAGTGGAATGCAAAGTATGTGGTTTTGTGTGTGTGTGTGTGTGTGTGTAAAGAGGGAGGAGAGGGAGACAAATAGAAAGTCATAGGGAGAGAAAGCAGGAGAGAAACAATTATATGATTTGAATATTTTGTGCACTGTCTAACAAAAGCATGTGATCCAAATGCTTCCATTCTCTTTAGAGAGCCTGTAAAAGAAAAAAAAAAAAAAAACATACTATAGAAAGAGAGTTTCAAGGGCAGAGTATTTTCTCAGTTTATACCTAGTCAAGAGGCTTCCAGGTCTGCCCTGGCAGATGCTTGCTTTTCCATGACAGGACCAGAGGCCAAGAAGCTGTGTACTGCTGACTTCTATTTGCAAATCCTTGTGCACTGAAGCACACTAGCCTTCATTAGTGTGAAGCACACTGTGTGTGCTTCTGGATGTTTATTAGTATTTCTCTGACAGTGTGATCATCATGGGGTTAACTCAGCTCTCTTGGTGGCAATTAAGAAATTCAGTCCTAAAAGAAATCAATGCTGAATATTTACTAGAAGGACTGATGCTGAAGCTGAAGGTCCAATAGTTTGGCCACCTCATTAGAAAAGAGCCAACTCATTAGAAAAGACCCTGATGCTGGGAAAGATTGAAGGCAGAAGGAGAAGGGGATGACAGAGGATGGATAGCATCACTGACTCAATGAACATGAGTTTGAGCAAGCTCTGGGAGATGGGAAGCCTGGCATGCTGCAGTCCATGGGGTCACAAAGAGTTGGACACAACAGAGTGATCGAACAACAACTTGGTGACAACTCACTTGGACATTATTTTCCTCTGATTTGCTAACAGGTATTCGGAAGTGCCAATACCTATGTAATTATTACATGACTATGTAAACATCGCAGATAAGCCTTACTGGTCAGGTCTATCACTAGGCCAAGTTAGCAGAACCAGTGTGTGCTTGGTGGGTAGGAGAGGGAGCTGGTGTTAAGAACAAAACTGAGAACAATAGAGTATCATTGACAACTGATCTCACTAGCCTATGAAATCTGACACTGATGGGAATATTTCCTACTTCTATTTCCTTTAAAGAAAATGTTTTTAAAGTTCTATAATAATAATTAAGTTGTACTGACTTCTTATTATTGAACACATTTAGATATGAATAGACAGACATTAGTTGAAGAAAAAAAATTATGGCAATTAGAATTAACAGTTTTAAGCAAAATGATTCTTCACATGTTGGACTGTGATTTATCTTCACATGTGTTTGGGGGAAAAGTTTTTTAGAGTAACTATATAGATAGTCATGTTCATTATACTTCAATGGAAAATTTTTTAAGAACTCAAGCAGATGGATTTTAGGAATAAAAGAGTTGTCACTAGATGAAAGAACTGTCTCTAAGAATAACTGAATTTTCTTTTTAATGTATAGAAAACCCACAAGGACAACTTTAGTCAAATATGCATTATCAATCAAGTCATTGTACTAATCCATTCAAGTATATGTAATTTGCCATTTTTAAAAAATTACTTACTATAAAGTTTCTAAATATATAAATATTTTTAGCACACCTCCACTCCCAGAATCGTTTACTATTGGAATTATTTATTGTTGAAAAAGTATGTCTGGAATTTTACTAAGTTTAATGGTGCCTCACTCCAGTCAGTTTTAAGTTAAGCTAAAACTTTCTTGAAAGAGTTCCTAGACCTTTTCTGTGATAATAAGGATATGAGTTTCCATTTACTTATATTTTTCTTCATCCCTACTTGGTTAAATATATATATGAATGTATAGCTGGCTGTCCTCTATCAGAGAGAGTTTTGTTTCCTTTTTCTACAGCAGAGGTAATCACATTTCTTGAGGGAGGAATTGGTGTTTAAAAAAGCTCAATAGCTTTGGTATCTGGATAAAGGCACTTAGAAGTAACACACTCACAGAAGTTTTCTTATGTCTCTGAGAATGTTAAATTTGATTCCTCAGTCAGAGAGATATTAAGCACAGAGAAGTTCCATGGGCAAAGCAAAAATAACTGCTATGTGGGAGCTGTTATACCGGCAGTAGATTGCTATCTAGGGATCTTCACTTTCAGCTAAGTTCCTTCTCACACTGTGTAGGAAATGGCAGCAAGAGATATTTTAGCCAAGATATAAAAGCAAATATACATTTCTCACAGTTAAAGGGATACAAACTCAGCGAACTCTTTAAAATCCCCTTGGAAAGCTCAAAGACCACATCCACTTTCAGAACGTTCCACTAGAAATATCCCAGATGCAACTTACGGTCATAACTCTTCCAGCCTTGTTCTAGAATAAATGTAATAAGACTATATATTCCTGATCTCTACAATTTTAGGGACTTCTTTGTTCTCTGATAATGAGATAAGAGAGTTTATATCACATGTGTTGGATCTGTTCTTGTCCATTTATCTTGGTTATGGGATGGTTGAATTATTATTATATATTAAATGATGTTGGTTGAAATTTTGCAGAACTGTAATGCTAATTGTAAAAAGGACTTATATGACTGACTGGAAAGGTGACCATATAATTTTTTGTCCAAATTTGAATGCTTTTAGAGAACAAAATAAAAGCTATTAGTAATTATATTTAGTACAACAGAAGTGAAATGAGCCTCTCCTGGGAAAGCCAAACTATAGGTCATCCCATCATAAGGAAATTATTTAGATAAATGTAGCATGTTATTCAAAAATAACTGGGTCTCCATATTGTCCATCAACTCCCTTAGTGAATGTGTTTGGAATTAACAAATATCTCTAGTAAAATAGTTGAAATTGGCTGGAACAAAGCTGGGAATTTAACATTTTACTCTAATAAGAGTTTTCATTCAGTTCAGTCCAGTCAAGTTGCTCAGTCATGTTTGACTCTTTGTGACCCCATGGACTGTAGCACACCAGGGGTTTAACATTTTACTCTAAAAAGAGAGTCCATCCAGAAGTTGGCATTTAAGCAAGAATAAAACAAGATGTTCAGTTGGTTGTAAATCTGATTGAAAAATAGAAGAATATCAACTAGCTCTTTACTAAAATATCTGAAATTAAAGCAGAAAGTCTTAGCTGCTAGTTTTATTTGAACACCCATTTACAAATTGAAAATTGAATTTTATGCCCTTGAAGATATTTATCTGAAAAAGCAAAGGTTTAATATATCATCTTTAAGATTTCTTCCAGCTTTGCTATTTTTGTGATTTTCACTAATTCTTTTGTTCTGAGGTGAATAAGAAGATCCTTGAAGACACTGGAGACAGGAAATTTATTGTGAAGGAACACAGGCAAAGTGAAAAAAGGAAAGTTCAAAGTACTGTGGGACCTTTTAAATTCTGCTATTGCATCGTATTTACTTTTCAGTTCAGTCATGTTGAACTACTTGAAATTCTCAACATGCCCCTTATTCCTCTATGAAGTTTGTTTCCTATGTTAAGAATGTTCTCTCTTCATCCCCTTTATCTTTAGCTATATCTAACCACTATTCATCATTCTAACATTAATCTAATCTCAGTTTGAATCCTTCCACTGCAAACCTACAGCCCTTTGGGCATAACTCCATCATACCATTTTTTTCAAACTCCATTATAATTGTTCATTCATTTTACTTTCATGCTGAACTCTGAGCTATAACACTTCTCTACCGCTGCATCTCCAACAGTTAACGTAGTGATTCTCCAATAGAAGACATTCAACAAACCATCAGTTGAATTATTAAAAAGAAAAAAATAAACAATTATTCCTCCTTCAAATAGAAATAAATCTGTAAGAACAGAAAAAAAAGAAACATCCCTGTAGATGTCTATGTAAGATATCCATTGCATAAATTATCATATATGTAAATCAAGGTAAAATAAGTAGAGTTTGACTGTATCCTGTGCTTTATACAAATCCTTGGGATTTATGCCATTGGAGATGCTTAAAGAAAAACACTTCATAAAGCCAAAAATGTGCTTATGATGACCAAGCCGTTGTGTTAGGCATAATAATTTAGAGACTAAAGTGGCATACATGTTTTCCAAGATTGTCCACCTCACACTAAACTTTGCTCTATAGTGTTTTTCAGAGGTATCATAGAACAAAAAAAAAAAAAAAGCCTGTATTTTATTTTGTGCTATGTTGTCATAGCCTCTAAATAAGCATTTGATGTACTTTACCACTTTTTATACAACTCATACTCTCCTTTCCAGGATATGTCCTTGCATCTGCTAATTTTAAATAAGCTTAACAGAAATTTTCTTTAAACACTATTAAACATATAAAATTATTATATATTGCTAATGCCTCTTCTCACTAACAAAGTCACATGGAATCTACATCCTTTTATTCAAAGACGGCTCAGAAATTTCAGTCATTTTTTTAACCTCACATTCTTTCTAACCATTGATTTTTAATCATTTGCCGTAATTGGTGAATTGTGAATTTATAATATTTTTCAAAAGTATCCATTGCTTTCCCACTGCACTGACATTATGAATTACTGCTGACTAATCAATGTTTTCCTAACCGATATCACTAATATAAAATCTTACTCATTTAATAATTCTGAACATTACTGTCAAATTGCTTATCTTAAAATACTGCTTCTAGCATCCTAAAAATATTCTAGAAGTACAGTACCAACTAGTACTTACAAAATATAGGCCAAATTCAATAATCTGGCCTTTTAAAGCCTTTTTGAAATCTGGCCCCAAGCCTTTTTGAAATCTGGCCCCAACCTATTTCTCAATTTCCCCCTTGCTGTGTAACATAAATTCTCCTCTCTAGAGGAATCACTGACCTCCAAATGCTATTTGTTAGGATATATTTACCACTGTTTTAACTCTTACCACAAACTTTCTCTTTATACTTCTTCCGCTCACTACACTCTCTTCCTTCCCCTTAAACTGATATTAATGTTCTGTCAGTACTTAAAATGAGAGAGCTATCATTTACCTTCAGTGATAATTCATTAACAGACATTGTCTTAACTTCCTACTAATGAGGTTGTTTCAAAAGCTATGAAGGTGTGCTTCTTAAATTGAAACAATACTCTCAACATAAATGTCCATAACTATGTTCTGCTCAGACAGCTTGATGACTGACGCATATCATAAGGAAAAAAAGACAGTGTCTTTGTTCCCATATTTCAATTTTTTTCTCATATGATTAAAAAATTAGCACCTTATTCTCTAGTAAATTTTAACTTTCTTTCTTCTGTGATGACTTCAATAAGTGTCCCTAAAGATAATGACACTGTTCTTGTTTCTTATCTTTTTCAGTATGTAAACCTTATCTCTCACATTAATTGGAGAGCATCTCAAAAATGATGGTGGGGGAGGGGTATTTTATCATTTCTTATGTACATCTCTGAAACTCCAATACTTTGCCCACTTGATGTAAAGAGCTGACTTATTTGAAAAGACCCTGATGCTGGGAAAGATTGAGGGCAGGAAAAGGGAATGAGGATGAGATGGTTGGATGGCATCACCAACTCAGTGGACATGAGTTTGGGTGAACTCTGGGAGTTTGTGATGGACAGGGAGGCCTGGTGTGCGATTCATGGGGTCACAAAGAGTCGGACACGACTGAGCAACTGAACTAACTAACCAACTTACATCTCTGAAGTTTTCTCCCTTGTCTTTTACCTTGGTCTTCAAAGTCCTTATTTCTCTCCACTGTGCAAGCCTATGATGTTAATAAAACAAAAGCAGTAACATGGCCTAATGTTAGAGTAAATGTCTCGAGAGCAGTGTTTGGGTCCCATCTGTACTGTAAGATTAAACTGAGCTCTCATATCCTTTAAGCTGAATGTTATTTTTCTCCTTAATAGGAATAATGACTAATATATCTTACCTGCTAACTTGTGAGATTCTATTTTCCCACATCTATTCACTCCCTTTTTCTCTTCAGCATCTTGTGTGTGTTAGTTGCTCAGTTGTGTTCAACTGCTTGAGACCCCATGGATTTCAGCTTGCCAGACTCCTCTGTCCATGTAATTCTCCAAGCAGAATACTAGAGTGGGTTAACATTCCCTTCTCCAAGGTATCTTTCTAAGCCAGATATTCAACATGGGTCTCCCTCATTTCAGGCAGATTCTTTACCATCTGAGCCAACAGGGAAGCCCAGAGCAATACATTTCCCCTTCCCTGAATTCCCTTAACTTTGTGTTTGGCCAAGTAACTTGTTTCAGTCAAGGGCATGTGGGAAGACATGAAAATATTTGATTTCCAGATTTTTATGAGTGTTCTCATCTTCCTGCAAGCTACCATAAGAAGGGGCTGCAACTGCTTCAGGAAATTGCTGCTCTTCATCTTGGTCTCCAAAAGACAACCCCAAGTCTAGTCAAGCTCAGCTAAGCCAAGTAGAATCCCAGACAACCTACAGACTCCGGAGTGAAAAATAAATATTTGTTTTAAGATAATAATTTTTTGGATCTTTTGTTTATGTTGAATTCTTACAATAAAATCTAAGACATTTCTTGCAGAGATAAGATCTTCAAATAGGTTTCTATATACAAATATGATTTATAAATGTTACAGTGCAAAAATATCTTACATCCATTATGGTGGGCAAATGAATCAAGCACTAAAAATACATACTGTATAACTGTACTTATGTAAAGTTGTAGAATAGGTAAAATATTTCCACAGTGATGAAAAGTAATTGCCTCAGGGGTGAGTTGAAGGGACTTGGAAATAATTTAATCATACAAACATTAAGGAGCATTTTAGTCATGGAAAGTCTGTAAAATTTGTTTTGGATATTGAATACATAGATATGTTCAACTGTCAAAGCTCAACTAACTGAAAAATTGTATACTTTATTATATGTTGACTATAACTCAATAAAACAAAACTCATTCAATATCACTGACTCGTCCCTGAACTTGACTTTTACATCTACCTACACACTCAACATTTTCACTTGAACATTAACAGGCAACTCACACACAGTGTACTCACAACCAAATCTTAATTCTACCCACTACTAAGAATATTTTTCTTACAACAATATACTTTATCCAGAAAAAGAAAACAGCTCCATTTCCCTAGTTCTTCAGACAAAATATATTAAAAACAAAAACACTGATTCTTATCTCTCAAATACTGCATCCAACTCATTTCTCACTACTTCCTTGGCAAATACTCTGATCTAAGCCACAGTCATTTGCAAGGCTTCCAACTTCTGTCTTTGACATTTTGCTGCTCAGATAGTTATAGTGTGCATAGCTGCTTCTCAACTGTTATTTGCCAAAGTGATGAATGAATGAAAATGCCTTTTGCATCCTAGCTTTTTCTATTTAGTCTCATCCAGAAGTATCATGATCTCCCAAGAGTTATTCTGGCTCAAGCATCAGCTCTGCAAGCACTTAGTGCTTGCTCAATCTAATTAGAATTACTTACAAAGGAAATGTAGAACAGCCCAATGCAAGTGCAAAGAAAGCATTAATCAACCTGAGTGCAAAGCTTAAAAGCAAGTAACATAAGCTTCTTCCCCACTCCTTTAATTATTCTGGCAGCCACAAACAAAACATAATAATGAGAGAGGATGAAGACACTAAAAAGAGCACTGCCATGATTCTGTCCCAAGGAAGTTATCCTTTCTCCCATTTTGTTCCAGGTTTCTGGCACCTACATGCTATCCAATTCCTCCTCCCCTATATGCATCTAAAGAATTAGTTCTAAAACTTTACAAAGTGATTTCAATCACTCTAGAAGGGAACATGCTGGAGTTCTAAAATTTACTAGCCTGGCTTACATAGTTTCAGTAAAAAAGTTTCATTCAGTGCCTTAACACAGAGAGAAGGAAGCAGCAATGAACCAAAAACAATACAATAATGAAAACCCAAGTATCTGATCTCATGTTAAGACCAATTTTCCCTCTCCAACCTCTTAGCTTCTGGTTCTTCCAGTCATTAATTCACTTAATCATAGCAGTAAAGTATATTTAAAAAAAATCATAGCAGTATAATTTTCACACAAATATAAAATGAACACATGTAAAATGTTCCAGTCAAGTCATTAATTGGTGAATGAGCCAATAGACATTTAAACCAGTTACAGAGATATGTATTTTGGACAAAATTCATTTCCATCACCATGAACAAATATCACCTGCATTGCTGTAAGCATTACTGTTTCCTACAGGTTAACTTCTGCCTACAGAGTTGTTTGATCACTAGTTGAAGACAGTTACACAGCCTTAAGGAATCCAATACTCTCCAGTGAGTCTGTTAAGTGGTGCAAGTATGCCACAATCTTATTTTACTTATTTCCAACTCACTGGCAACTTTTTCTGGCAGAAGGAAAAGGAATAATCTTACTATAGCTTTTTAAAACAAGTTCTACTGTAAAATCTCCTAAAGTGAAATTGTTTGCACATCCTTATTATATCAAAGAAACGGTATGTACATTCTTTCTTCTCAGTTCTTCAACTGGTGGAACCACCATTTTTCAGGAGTGTGTGACTGAAAAAAAATGGTGAGAAAGTAACAAGAACATGGTTACAGAAATACTTTATTTATGTTTATCATTTTCCATTTTTCATTTTCACATGTCCGTAGTCTGAGTGCTTCTGCTGGCAAAAGAAAAGCTCTTTTACTCTTTGGCAAAAGTAAACTCATTGAACAATGAGACATATATTGTACAATACTGTTCGCAAACAGTTACACTAAGACGTATAAACATAAATACCTCCACTCCAAAGGGATTGCTTGTTTAATATTTTATACACAGAGCTGCCAAAAAAGTATTTAGATTTTAAAGTACTTCATACTCTTGAATATTAAATACAATTAGAATTTTACATTTGCTATAGTATCTTCTCATCCTAATGGTTTAGAGAATGTCTTCATTTTACATACACACACACACATACATAGTATAGAGGTGTAAATTATTTCAAAAAGTAGAAATTAGTTGGCCTCCATCACCACTGCCAACAACCAAGTAATAAGAAATATATTTTAATAAATTTGCCAGTTTTATATTATAGACAATTTTTATTGAATATCAAATTGTGGAAAGGGTTTGAAAAATCACTACTTGCTAAGTACAACCCATTTTCTTGTTTCACCCTTCCAAAGTTAAACTCCTTCTTTTTGTACTCTATTTTGTACTCTCTCAGGGACATATTCACATCTTTTATTTTCCCACTGAAAATTTTCCTTTGGGTAGCTTGTATCTCTGATTTTTCCTTATCACATTTGGATAAAATTTTAAAAATATATTATCATTCATATAAACCTACACCCAGATCATTAATACTAGCAAGTTCCTTTTGATGCTGACATCAGTTCTTCTTTATTGTTTACAAAGCTAACATCTTACTCATTTTATTTTGCCTGTGGTTTTCCAATTTTGTGCCTGTTATTTAGTTGTCTTATGACAAAATTACTATTTCAATTTACTCTTGACATATGTTTTTGTATAGCTGAATAAATACTGCATACATCATTTATTATTTCTTGATATGGCAGAAATCCAGGATGATAATAAGAATTTAAATATGCTAAGGCATATTTAAAATGTTCTTTACAGTTCCACATGCATTCCCATGTAAATAAAAGCAGAAGTCCACAGAAAGATGAAGCACCTCAACTGTGAATGCCAGTGATTATAAAATTTGTATGTACTTGTACTGCGTCATATTAAAGTAATTGCTTTTTGAAAGGATATATGATTAAAATCTAAGATACTATGAACAAAAACAATATATTTTTCTATAGTAACATTAATCCTGATGAAGTTTCCATTTCTACCAGATACCTTGTATTGTAAAGAACAAATAATCACTGATGTGAGGGAGAGCAGAAAAAGCAAAACAGTCAGAAAGAATAAACATAACTGAAATATTTGGAAGGACATATTTGTACAATATGCCTGTCTTTAAAGTAATAAATAATATACAGCCTTGATGTTCTCCTTTTCCTATTTGGAACTTGTCTGTTGTTTCATGTCCAGTTCTAACTGTTGCTTCCTGACCTGCACAGGTTTCTCAAGAGATAGGTCATATGGTCTGGTATTCCCCTATCTTTAGGAATTTTCCACAATTTATTGTGATCCACACAGAAAAAGGCATTGACAAAGTCAATAAAGCAGAAATAGATGTTTTTCTGGAATTCGATAGCTTTTTCACTGATCCAGCAGATGTTGGCAATTTGATCTCTGGTTCCTCTACCTTTTCTAAAACCAGCCAGAATATCTGGAAGTTCACGGTTCATGTATTGCTGAAGCCTGGCTGGGAGAATTTTGAGCATTACTTTACTAGCATGCAAGATGACTGCAATTGTACGGTAGTTCAAGCATTCTTTGGCATTGCCTTTCTTTGGGATTGGAATGAAAACTGACTTTTTCCAGTCCTGTGGCCATTGCTGAGCTTTTCAAATTTGCTGGCATATTGAGTGCAGCACTTTCACAGCGTCATCTATCAGGATTTGAAATAGCTCAACTGCAATTCCATCACCTCCACTAGCTTTGTTTGTAGTGATTCTTTCTAAGGCCCACTTGACTTCACATTCTAGGATGTTTGGCTCTATGTGAGTGATCATACCATCATGATTCTCTGGGTCGTGAAGATCTTTTTTGTACAGTTCTGTGTATTCCTGCCACCTCTTCTTAATATCTTCTGCTTCCGTTAGCTCCATACAATTTCTGTCCTTTATCGAGTGCATCTTTGCATGAAATATTCCCTTGGTATCTCTAATTTTCTTGAAGACATCTCTAGTCTTTCCCATTCTGTTGTTTTCCTATATTTCTTTGCATTGATCACTGAGGAAAGATTTCTTATCTCTCCTTGCTCTTCTTTGAAACTCTGCATTCAAATGGGAATATATTTCCTTTTCTCCTTTGCTTTTCACATCTCTTCTTTTCACAGCTATTTGCACGTCCTCCTCAGACAGCCATTTTGCTTTTTTGCATTTGTTTTCCATGGAGATTGTCTTAATCCCTGTCTCTGGTACAATGTCACAAACCTCCATCCATAGTTCATCAAGCACTCTGTCTATCAGATCTAGTCCCTTAAATCTATTTCTCAATTTCACTATATAATCATAAGGGATTTGATTTAGGTCATACCTATGGTCTAGTGGTTTTCCCTACTTTATTCAATTTCAGTCTGAATTTGGCAATAAGGAGTTCATTATCTGAGCCACAGTCAGCTCCTAGTCTTGTTTTTGCTGACTATATAGGGCGTCTCCATCTTTGACTGCAAAGAATATAATCAATCTGATTTCGGTGTTGACCATCTGGTGTTGTCCATGTGTAGAGTCTTCTCTTGTATTGTTAGAAAAGGGTGTTCACTATGACCAGTGTGTTCCTTTGGCAAAACTCTAATAGCCTTTGTGCTGCTTCATTCTGAACTCCAAGGCCAAATTTGCCTGTTACTCCAGGTGTTTCCTGACTTTCTACTTTCACATTCCAGTCCTGTATAATGAAAAAGATATCTTTTTTGGATGTTAGTTCTAAAAGGTCTTACAGGTCTTCATAGAACCGTTCAACTTCAGCTTCTTTAGCATTACTGGTTGGGACAGAGGCTTGGATTACCGTAATATTGAATGATTTGCCTTGGAAATGAACAGAGATCACTCTGTCATTTTTGAGATTGCATCCAAGTACTGCATTTCAGACTCTTTTGTTGACTATGATGGCTACTCCATTTCTTCTAAGGGATTCTTGCCCACAATAGTAGATATAACGGTCATATGAGTTAAATTCACCCATTCCAGTCCATCTTAGTTCACTGATTCCCAGAATATCGATGTTCACTCTTGCCATCTCCTGTTTGACCACTTCCAATTTGCCTTTTTTTTTTTAATGGTAACCAATTCAAGAAAGACTTTTTCTTTACATTATTGTGTTCATTTTGCCATACATTGACATGAATCTACCATGGGTATACATGTGTTCCCCTTCCAGAATCCTCCTCCCACCTCCTTCCGGTTTCCATCCCTCTGGGTCATCCGAGTGCACCAGCCCTGAGCACCCTGTATCATGCATCAAACATGGATTGACTATTCATTTCACATATGATAGTTTACATGTTTCAATGCCATTCTCCCATATCGTCCCACCCTTGCTGCCTCCCATAGAGTCCAAAAGACCGTTCTACACATCTGCATCTCTTTTGTTGTCTTGTATTCAGGGTTATCATTACCATCTTTATAAATTCCATATATAGTAGTATACTGTATTGGTGTTTTTCCTTCTGGCTTACTTCACTCTGTATAATAGGCTCCAGTTTCATCCACCTCATTAGAACTCATTCAAATATATTCTTTTTTATGGCTTAGTAGTATTCCATTGTGTATATGTACTACAGCTTCCTTATCCATTGGCCTGCTGATGGAAATCTATGTTGCTTCCATGTCCTGGCTATTGTAAACAGTATGGCAATGAACATTAGAGTACATGCTTCTTTCAAGAGTGTGGTTTCCTCAGTGTGTATGCCCAGCAGTGGGATTGCTGGGTCATATGGCAGTTCTATTTCCAGTTTTTTAAGGAATCTCCACACTGTTCTCCATAGTGGCTGTACTAGTTTGCATTCCCACCAACAGTGTAAGAGGGTTCCCTTTTCTCCACATCCTCTCCAGCATTTATTGCTTGTAGACTTTTGGATGGCAGCCATTCTGACTGGTGTGAAATGGTACCTCATTGTGGCTTTGATTTGCATTTCTCTGATACTGAGTGTTGAGCATCTTTTCATGTGTTTGTTAGCCATTTGTATGTCTTCTTTGGAGAAATGTCTGTTTAGTTCTTTGGCCCACTTTTTGATTGGATTTTTTTTTTCTGGTATTGAGCTGCAGGAGTTGCTTATATATTTTTGAGATTGTCCATTGCTTCGTTTGCTACTATTTCCCCCCTTTCTGAAGGCTGCCTTTTCACCTTGCTTTTAGTTCAATTTGCCTTGATTCGTGGACCTAACATTCCAAGTTCCTATGCATTATTGCTCTTTACATCATTGTACATAATGAGAAATCCTGACCTGGAAGAAGCACAAGCTGAAATCAAGATTGCCAGGAGAAATATCAATAATCTCAGATGTGCAGATGACACCACCTTTATGGAAGAAAGTGAAGAGGAACTAAAAAGCCTCTTGATGAAAGTGAAAGAGGAGAGTGAAAAAGTTGGCTTAAAACTCAACATTCAGAAAACTAAGATCATGGCATACAGTCCCATCACTTCATGGCAGATAGATGGGGAAACAGTGGAAATAGTGTTAGACTTTATTTTTCTGGGCTCCAAAATCAATGCAGATGGTGATTGCAGCCATGAAATTAAAAGGCACTTATTCCTTGGAAGTAAAGTTATGACCAACCTAGGCAGCATATTAAGAAGCAGAGACATTACTTTTCCAACAAAAGTCTGTCTAGTCAAGTGCATGGTTTTTTCATTGGTCATGTATGGATGTGAGAGTTGGGCTATAGAGAAAGCTGAGTGCTCTAGAATTAATGCTTTTGAACTGTGGTGTTGCAGAAGACTCTTGAAAGTCCCTTGGACTTCAAGGAGATCCAACCAGTCCATCCTAAAGGAGATTAATCCTGGGTATTCATTGGAAGGACTGATGTTGAACCTGAAACTCCAAGTGGCTACCTAATATGAATAGTTGATTCACTGGAAAAAAACCCTGATGCTGGGAAAAATTGAGGGCCAGAAGAGAAGGAGATGACAGAGGATGAGATGGCTTGATGGCATCACTGATGATGGCCATGCATTTGAGTGAACTCTGGGAGTTGGTGATGGACAAGGAGGCCTGGCATGCTGTGTTCATGGGGTCGCAAAGAGTCAGACACGACTGAGTGACTGAACTGAACTTAACTGAACTGAGCCATGAAAAGACATGGAGAATCTGAATTACATATTACTAAATGAAGAAAGGCATTCCAAAATGTACAAGATATCCTGGAAAAATGTAAACTATTTACACAGTAGAAAGATCAATACTTGCCATGGGATGAGAAGAGAATGACATGAAAAGGTAGAGCCCAGAGGGTTTCTAGACCAGTGGCAATGCTATATCTGACACTATAATGACATGGTGGATACTTGTAATTATATTTTTGTCCAAATACATATAATGTACAATACCAAGACTCAACCTCGATGTAAACTATGCACTTTGGGTGATATTAGTATATCAATTGGGATTCAGCAATTAGTTACTGATTGTAATAAATATACAATTCTGGTAGAGGATACTGATTATAAGAAAGGCTATCCATATGTAGGGGGGTGGTGGGCACATGATAAATATCTGTTTTATTTGTCTGTCTCTCTTGAACTTTTCCAATAAAATCATACCAAGGAATATGGGCAAATATATTAAACATAAGCACAACTCCTTTTGGTGAAAGGTGATGAATAAACTAAAGTTTAGCTACTTTTATCAAACTTCATAATCACCACCATTCAAGAAATCCTTGAAAATAATCCTGTGCTATCTAATTCTTCCTCTAAACCAGGAACAGTTAACTTAAGCAATATTTTAAGCTTTAAGTAAGAGGGTCTGGTTTAATTTTTGATGTACAGTTCTCCGTAGTTTTAATGATTACTTTTATTAGGCCTACTAGAAATTAATATATCTGACTTTATACTTTCTATTTCTATCTACTGGACATTTCCACACATAGCACAACACATACATTATCATCAAAGCTACATCTTCACCTATTATCTCAGTGGGTTGCCATTTCCTTCTCCAATCTCAGCCAATACTGTTCCTCAAATCCTAAGTGTTCATATTCAAGTTCTTTCTTTCTTTCAGTTGTCTACTCCTGAAACTATATACAAGCCCCTGTGTCCCTGTCCTTTGAAGACTAAGGCTTCTGCTTTAGTCTCAGGACTCCATTGAATCTCTAAAGGCTGACTTAAGAGTTAATGATTAGGAAATGCAAATACATAGAAACAAAGATAAGCCATCGGGCTGAGAAACTGATAACAATTTACACTATAAATTTGTCACAAAGGAGAATCACCAAACTCACAGTTCCCTGAAAGATTCAGATAAAGGCCTGACACACATTCATAAGTTGTTTTTAGTAAGCACACCTCCATTAGATGAAAACTAAGGACCTCTAGAACATAAACCCAAGACTGGTTGAAACCAGAAGGTTGGTGATGTTTGAAACTTCACCTCAATGCCCATAAACTGAGAACTGTGCACTAGCTGATCAGACATCCTGCAGTGTCCTCCCCCTCACTTCCTTTAAAACCCCTTTCATGAAACCAATCTGGGAGTTCAGGTCTTTTGAACATGAGTTGCCCATTCTCCTTGCTTTGTGCCCTACAATAAATGATGTACTTTCTTTCACTACAACCCAGTGTCAGAAGACTGGCTTTACTGCCCACAGGAGAACAGACTCCATTTGGCTCAGTAACATTATCACATATGACAAATAGTTTCTTGGTGTCACTCTTGTACTATACAGCTTCTCTTTTAAGCTCCTCTCTTCATTAAGCTCTTGTAGCTTCCTGCTTTCATTCTTTTCTTCTTGGTATGATCATTCTAAATCATACAGTGGGTAATAATAGCTGTTCCATGGTGCCCTTTTACCTATAAGAAAAAGTCCAGTTTCTTTATTAAGGTCATGGACTTTTATTTAAGTTTATTTGTACAATTTTTCAGATTATTCTCACAATTTTCTCCCACACTCTCTAATTCAGTTAGAATAACTGGGCATCTAGATCATGTTATTACTTTACCAGTCTTCATGTTTATTCACAGGTTTCCTCCTCTGTTCAAATTTTCCTCTCCAGTTTCCACCGAATAAAAGCCTAATTTTACAAATTTCACCGCAAAGTCATCTACTCTTTACAGCCTTCCCTGACTCTCTACAGTGAGCCTCTCTGTTCAGCCACTCAGTGGGCTCCAGCAGATCTTTCTTTATTCTTCTATTATAGACATTACTAAGTATAGTGTAATTATTCTCCTCCATGAGGGCTCAGAAGTTAGAAACCATGTTCCATCTGTTGCCAATCCAAAAACTTGGATATACATAATTATTTCCCAGAAAAGACGGTTCACTAAATTTATCAGTTATTACAGAGTACTCAGTTACTCTAGCTCATCAAAGTTAGAATGTCATTCAGTGAAAGAGGCAGATCATTTTATATACTACTAAAAAGGGAGAAAAATGCAATTAAAGTATGACATATCACTGACAGAGACATCCTAATTTCAAAGTTATTAAACTTGACAATAAATATCTTTATTTTTTTTTATTTTTTATTTATTTATTTTTTTTTAATTATTGTTTTTGCATTGTTGATAAACAGATGCTTAAATATTAGATGCATAATTTAATTTTATCATATATTCAAGTAATATATGATGATAATACATGCGTGATATATATTTGTATATAAAATTAATAAAATATTTTAAATTGATATGTCTCATTCAGTTACATATCTAAAAGCTAACTGAGAAATCTGCATTTTTTTCTTCATTTGGAAGTCTTTTTTATTAAGACATTTGATATAAACTAATTTTGAATTCATAATTCTAAGGACACTGACCCTCCCAAAATAACTTTTTAATAAAAACGTGTCTTGCCTAAATATCAACTTATGGCCATGTGAATGAGTCAATAAATGATTCATAATGTGCTGCTATAGCTTAAAAGAATATATTGGCATGATGGAGACAAACAGAAAAGAGGAAATATTCAGATGATAAGGTATAATACCTTATTAAAATCAAGTGCTGAATTTTTTTATTAAAATTACGGCATGGACTATGTAACTCTAAATATACACTTTCAGAAAGTTAAAATAAAATACTAGGTACAGAAAGATCAGAGGGAAACATATATACATGTAAACATACATAGATACTATAGACAGAGATATACAGATATGATAGGTAAGTAGGTTGGTAGGTAGATAGAGATGATGAAAAGAGCTACTGTATAAGAAGAGACAAAATATTCTGACACTTCAGTAGAAGTGCTAAGATCAAAGTGACATCACAGAGGAAGAAAGCTGCTAAATCATTGAAACCATGGCTGAGTTAAACAAAGAGATATACAAATATACAACAAATCTTAAAATTCTAAGATAAAACTTGCAAGCAATTTGGAATAGCTGCCTTTTGGTTTGTTTAGAGAATTAAATATATGGATTCTATTATCAAAGTTATCTCTCACACATGCACATACACACTCACACATACAAAAAGACACAAACACATGAACTTCATAGTTATTACTTATAATTATGTGAATCATTTATTTTAAAAAATAAATTTTGAAAGCTTTTTTAATTTTTCCAATAAGCTTAAAAGAGAATTTATTATTTTTCTAATTCATTCACTGAAACAAGCCAGAAAGGCACAAAACATAGACCAATATCTAATTCTTGAAATAAAGTCTTCATTTATACTCTTTTATCTTATACTCTTATGCACTGTATTCATTATCCTGGATAGCTCTAACTCTTAATATGGATTTCATATGAGTTGACTCATTCTTAACATCCTTGTTTTGTTTTTTACTGAATTTATCAAACACACACACAAAAAATAGAAACAAGTCAGATGGTGGGTGTCTTCTTTCACATATCTTGATTTTCTAATAAGAAGTAGAAAATAAGGCTATATAAACTTGCTAAAAAATTGCAAAGATTTTCCTTTTTTACTTTTGTATCCTCAACAGAACCTCCACAGTCTCAATTAGGAATTTCTAGTTGGCAGTCACAGTCAATGAATTCTGGAGGTTACCAGTGACTGGCATAATATGCTTACCAGTTTCAAACTCAATCTGCTATGTTTATCCATGTATATACACATATAATATATATAAGAACATATTTAACATATATTTCTCAAATGACCCAATTTCCTAGGCAATGTATATGCAAAGGGATGTACAGTGAAGAATAAAGATTATAAAAAAGTGTTACTTATACCATATGAGAGGCAAAGAAGGGGAAAAAAAAGAAACAGGAAGAGTTTAGCATATTTCACTCAAACCTGTGTGTATATGTGCACACACTGGCAAATTCCAATTCAATATTCACTCTCCTTTCCTTGCTAACAAACAGAGCTTGCATTTAATAATGGGACAATGTGCTCAGCTTTAAACTAACTAAATCTACATTTCTCACCATTATTCATAGCTAAAAATAAATATCTAGCACAATAATTCTAACCAAGGATGATAGCAGATGATATTGGATAGGGCTCCAAGTAAATATTCTTGTAAAAGAACAGGTTTGTGTGATTGATATTGTTTTATCCATCTTCCTATTCTTTTTCTCTGCTGGAAATACATATATATAGTGAAAGTAAAGATTTCTTGGGCCTACTAGGTGAAAAAAAAATGATGTAGCCCATAAATTTAAAATGACAGAGTATAAATTTATAAGAAAACTGAATCATTGATGTCATTATGATGAGACTGTATGCATGTGTGCCAAGTTGCTTCAGCTGAGTTTGACTTTTAGTTCAGTCCTAAAATGACTGTATCTGTTTTTCTTGCTAAATGAAGAAATAATAAATTCCAAATTTATTTAAGACATAGGTTGATTGTGTTTTTCTTTGACTGATTATAAATTAATGGAAAAATTGTATGTAAGTATTATGGGTGTGTGTGTGTGTGTGTGTATCTGTGTACCTGTGTATTTATGAGTAATGACAGGGAAAAACATTTTTTAACAAAGCTTATGTCAATCATAATATAGGTTGATTTATCAAACTTCTTTCAATCTTTGATTTATATTTTAGCATTACTTTGTACCAAGTTCATATTTTGAATAACTTTTATTCTTTTAAATTTGTTAAGACTTGTCTATGGTAGAACATATGGTGATTCTTAGAAAATGTTCCATGAGCACTTCAGAAGAATGTGTACTTGGCTGTTTTGGTATTAAGTGTTTCATAGATGTCTCTAAGGTCAAGTTAGATACAACACAAGAGAAGACTCTACACATGGACATCACCAGATGGTCAACACCGAAATCAGATTGATTATATTCTTTGCAGTCAAAGATGGAGAAGCTCTACAGTGAGCAAAAACAAGACTGGGAGCTGACTGTGGCTCAGATCATGAACTCCTTATTGCCAAAATCAGACTGAAATTGAATAAAGCAGTGAAAATCATTAGCTTATTCAGGTATGACCTAAATCGAATACATTATGATTATACAGTGGAAGTGAGAAATAGATTTAAGGGACTAGATCTGCTAGACAGAGTGTTTGATGAACTATGGACAGAGGTTCATGACATTGTACAGGAGACAGGGATTAAGAAAATCCCCACGGAAAAGAAATGTAAAAAAGCGGGGGAGAAACTAAGATGGCGGAGGAATAGGACGGGGAGAACACTCTCTCCCCAATAAATATACCAAAAGAACTGTTAAAGGCCGAGCAAACTCCAAAAAACAGGAACTGAATGCTGGCAGAGGACATCGGGCATCTGGAGAGGCGAACCATTGCCGACGTGAGGAGTAACAGTGAGGAAACCTAGACTCACCCACCAGAAAACCACACAAGCCTTTCCACCCAGGAAACTTCGACAAACCACGCATCCAACCCCTCCCATTGAGAGGAATCCCCACAATAAAGGGACAACACAGCAAGATAAACAAGATGAAAAGGCAGAGAAATACCCAGCAAGTAAAGGAACAGGATAAATACCCCCTAGACCAAACAAAAGACGAAGAGATAGGAAGTCTACCTGACAAAGAATTCCGAATAATGATAGTGAAAATGATCCAAAACCTGGAAAATAAGTTGGAGTTACAGCTCAATAACCTGCAGGCAAGGATTGAGAAGATGCAGGTAAGCTTTAACAAAGATTTAGAAGAAATGAAAAAGAGACAAAATACAATGAATAATGCAATAAATGAGATCAAAAACACTCTGGAGGGAACCAACAGTAGAATAACAGAGATAGAAGACAGAATAAGTGAGATAGAAGACAGAATGACAGAAATAAATGAAACAGAAAGGAAAAATGAAAAAAGAATTAAAAGAAATGAAGACAACCTTAGAGACCTCTGGGACAATATTAAACGCACCAATATTCGAATCATAGGAGTCCCAGAAGAAGAAGACAAAAAGAAAGACCATCAGAAAATTCTTGAAGAGATAATTGTAGAAAACTTCCCTAAATTGGGGAAGCAAATAGCCACTCAGGTCCAAGAAACACAGAGAATCCCAAATAGAATGAACCCCAAGCGGGACACCCCAAGACACATATTAATCAAATTGGAAAATATCAAATACAAAGACCAAATATTAAAAGCAGCAAGGGAGAAGCAAAAGATAACTCACAAGGGGAATCCCATAAGGATAACAGCTGATCTCTCATCAGAAACGCTTCAGGCCAGAAGGGAATGGCAAAACATACTTAAAGTCATGGAAGAAAACAATCTACAACCCCGACTACTCTACCCAGCAAGGATCTCATTCAAATTTGAAGGAGAATTCAAAATTTTCTCAGACAAGCAGAAACTGAGAGAATTCAGCAATACCAAACCAGCCCTCCAACGAATGCTAAAGGATCTTTCCTAGATAGGAAACACCGATGGGATAGATAATCTGGAGCCCAAAACAATAAAATAAATGGCAGCGGGATCATACTTATCAATAATTACCTTAAATGTAAACGGGCTGAATGCCCCAACCAAAAGGCAAAGATTGGCCGATTGGATACAGAAACAAGACCCCTATATATGTTGTCTACAAGAGACCCACCTCAAACCTAGGGACACATATAGACTGAAAGTTAAAGGCTGGAAAAAGATATTCCATGCAAATAAAGACCAAAAGAAAGCAGGAGTGGCAATACTCATATCTGATAAAGTAGACTTTAAAATAAAGGCAGTGAAAAGAGATAAAGATGGACATTACATAATGATCAAAGGATCAATCGAGGAAGAAGAAATAACAATTATAAATATTTATGCACCTAACATAGGAGCTCCACAATATGTAAGGCAAATGCTAACAAAAATGAAAGGGGAAATCAACAACAACACAATAATAGCAGGAGACTTTAATACACCACTCACACCAATGGATAGATCAACTAGACAGAAAAGTAACAAGGAAATTCAAACTTTAAATGAAACAATAGACCAACTAGACCTAATTGATATCTATAGGTCATTCCACCCCAAAACAAGGAATTTCACCTTTTTCTCAAGTGCACACGGGACCTTCTCCAGGATAGATCACATCCTGGGCCATAAATCTAACCTTGATAAATTCAAAAATATTGAAATCATCCCAAGCATCTTTTCTGACCACAATGCAGTGAGATTAGATATCAACTACAGGAGAAAACCTCTCAAAACTTCCAACATATGGAGGCTCAACAACACACTGCTGAATAACCAACAAATCGCAGAAGAAATTAAAAATGAAATTCAGTTATGCATGGAAACGAATGAAAATGAAAACACAACAGCTCAAAACCTATGGGACACTGTGAAAGCAATGCTAAGGGGAAAGTTCATAGCAATACAAGCTCACCTCAGGAAACAAGAGAAAAATCAAATAAATGACCTTACTATACACCTAAAGCAACTAGAAAGGGAAGAGATGCAGAAGCCCAGGTCTAGTAGAAGGAAAGAAATCTTAAAGATCAGGGCAGAAATTAATGCAAAGGAATCAAAAGTGACCATAGCAAAAATCAACCAAGCCAAAAGCTGGTTCTTCGAGAAGATAAATAAAATTGACAAACCATTAGCCAGACTCCTCAAGAAACAAAGGGAGAAGAACCAAATCAACAGAATTAGAAATGAAAACGGAGAGATCACAACAGAAAACACAGAAATACAAAGGATCATAAGAGACTATTATCAGCAACTATATGCAAATAAACTGGACAATTTGGATGAAATGGACAAATTCCTAGAAAAGTACAACTTTCCAAGACTAAACCAGGAAGAGATAGATAATATCAATAGACCCATCACAAGCACGGAAATTGAAACCGTAATCAGAAATCTTCCAAAAAACAAAAGCCCAGGACCAGATGGCTTCACAGCTGAATTCTACCAAAAATTTAGAGAAGAGCTAACACCTGTTCTACTCAAACTCTTCCAGAAAATTGCAGACGAAGGTAAACTTCCAAACTCATTCTATGAGGCCTCCATCACCCTAATTCCAAAACCTGGCAAAGATGCCACAAAAAAAGAAAACTACAGGCCAATATCACTGATGAACTTAGACGCAAAAATCCTCAACAAAATTCTAGCAAATAGAATTCAACAACACATCAAAAAGATCATACATCATGATCAAGTAGGCTTTATCCCAGGGATGCAAGGATTCTTCAATATTCGTAAATCGATCAATGTAATACACCACATTAACAAATTAAAAAATAAAAATCACATGATTATCTCAATAGATGCAGAGAAAGCCTTTGACAAAATTCAACATCCATTTATGATAAAAACCCTCTAAAAAGCAGGAATAGAAGGAACATACCTCAACATAATAAAAGCTATATATGACAAACCCACAGCAAACATTATCCTCAATGGTGAAAAACTGGAAGCATTCCCCCTGAAATCAGGGACAAGACAAGGGTGCCCACTCTCACCACTACTATTCAACATAGTTTTGGAAGTTTTGGCCACAGCAATCAGAGCAGATAAAGAAATCAAAGGAATACAGATTGGAAAAGAAGAAGTAAAACTCTCTCTGTTTGCTGATGACATGATCCTCTATATTGAAAACCCTAAAGACTCTACGAGAAAATTACTAGAGCTAATCAGTGAATATAGCAAAGTTTCAGGATACAAAATCAACACAAAGAAATCCCTGGCATTCCTATACACTAACAGTGAGAAATCACAAAGAGAAATTAAGGAAACAATCCCATTCACCATCGAAACAAAAAGAATAAAATACTTAGGAGTATTTCTACCTAAAGAATCAAAAGACTTGTATATAGAAAACTATAGAACACTGATGAAAGAAATCAAGGAGGACACAAACAGATGGAGAAATATACCGTGCTCATGGATTGGAAGAATCAATATAGTGAAAATGAGTATACTACCTAAAGCAATCTATAGATTCAATGCAATTCCTATCAAGCTACCAGAGGTCTTCTTCAAAGAATTAGAACAAATAATTTCTCAATTTGTATGGAAATACAAAAAACCTCGTATAGCCAAAGCAATCTTGAGAAAGAAGAATGGAACTGGCGGAATCAACCTACCTGACTTTAGGCTATACTACAAATCCACAGTCATTAAGAGAGTATGGTACTGGCACAAAGACAGAAACATAGATCAATGGAACAGAATAGAAAGCCCAGAGATAAATCCACGCATCTATGGACACCTTATCTTTGACAAAGGAGGCAAGAATATACAATGGAGAAAAGACAACCTCTTTAACAAGTGGTGCTGGGAAAACTGGACAGCCACTTGTAAAAGAATGAAACTAGATCACTTTCTAACACCATACACAAAGATAAACTCAAAATGGATCAAAGATCTAAGCATAAGACCAGAAACTATAAAACTCCTAGAGGATAACATAGGCAAAACACTCTCTGCTATAATCCAAAGTGGGATACTCCATGACCCACCTCCCAGAATATTGGAAATAAAAACACGAATAAACAAATGGGACCTAATTAAAATTAAAAGCTTTTGCACAACAAAGGAAACTATAAGCAAGGTGAAAAGACAGCCTTCAGAATGGGAGAAAATAATAGCCAATGAAGCAACAGACAAACAATTAATCTCAAAAATTTACAAACAACTCCTGCAGCTCCATTCTAGAAAAATAAACAACCCAATTAAAAAGTGGGCCAAAGAACTTAACAGACATTTCTCCAAGGAAGATATAAAAATGGCTAACAAACACATGAAAAGATGCTCAACATCACTCATTATCAGAGAAATGCAAATCAAAGCTACAATGAGGTACCACTTTACACCAGTCAGAATGGCTGCCATCCAAAAGTCTACAAGCAATAAATGCTGGAGAGGATGTGGAGAAAAGGGAACCCTCTTACACTGTTGGTGGGAATGCAAACTAGTACAGCCACTATGGAAAACAGTGTGGAGGTTCCTTAAAAAGCTGCAAATAGACCTGCCATATGACCCGGCAATCCCACTGCTGGGCATATACACCGAGGAAACCAGAATTGAAAGAGCCACGTGCACCCCAATGTTCATCGCTGCATTGTTTACAATAGCCAGGACATGGAAGCAACCTAGATGCCCATCAACTGACGAATGGATAAGAAAGCTGTGGTACATATACACAATGGAATATTACTCAGCATTAAAAAAAAATTCATTTGAAGCAATTCTACTCAGATGGACGAAACTGGAGCCCATTATCCAGAGTGAAGTAAGCCAGAAGCAAAAACAACAATACAGTATATTAACACATATATATGGAATTTAGAAAGACAGTAATGAGAACCCAACATGGGAGACAACAAAAGGAACGCAGATGTATAAAATAGACTTGTGGACTTTGTGGATGAGGGTAAGGGTGGGATGATATGGGAGAAGGGCATTGAAGCATGTTAATTGTCATGTGTCTAATCAATTGCCAGCCCAGGATTGATGCTCGGGACTGGTGCAGCGAGATTTCCCGGGGGGGAGGGAGGAGGGACGGGGGACCCGGAGGGGAAGCATATGTAAACCCATGGTGATATCATAACAATGTATGGCTAAAACAATAATAAAAAAATAAAAAAAAAAAGAAATGTAAAAAAGCAAAATGATTGTCTGAGGAGGGCTTACAAATAGCTGTGACAAGAAGAGAAGTGAAAAGCAAAGGAGAAAAAGAAAGATACTCCCATATGAATGCAGAGTTCCAAAAAATGCAAAGAGAGATAAGAAAGCCTTCTTCAGTGATCAATGCATAGAAATAGAGGAAAACAACAGAATGAGAAAGACTAGAGATATCTTCAAGAAAATTAGAGATACCAAGGGAACATTTCATGCAAAGATAGACTCAATAAAGGACAGAAATGGTATGGATCTAACAGAAGCAGAAGTTATTAAGAATAGGGGGAAAGAATAAACAGAAGAACTGTACAAGAAATATATTCATGTCCCAGATAATCACAATGGTGTGATCACTCACATAGCCAGACATCCTGGAAGGTGAAGTCAAGTGGGCCTTAGAAAGCATCACTACAAACAAAGCTAGTGGAGGTGATGGAATTCCAGTTGAGCTATTCCAAATCCTGAAAAATGATGCTGTGAAAGTGCTGCACTCAATATGCCAGCAAATTTGGAAAACTCACCAGTGGCCACAGCATTGGAAAAGGTCAGTTTTCATTCCAATACCAAAGAAAGGCAATGCCAAAGAATGCTCGAACTACCACACAATTGCACTCATCTCATATGCTAATAAAGTAATGTTCAAAATTCTCCAAGCCAGGCTTCAGCGATACGTGAACTGTGAAATTCCAGATAGTCAAGCTGGTTTTAGAAAAAACAGAGGAACCAGAGATCAAATTGCCAACATCTGATGGATCATCAAAAAAGCAAGAGAGTTTCATAAAAACATCTATTTCTGCTTTATTGACTATATTAAGCCTTTGACAGTGTGGATCTCAATAAACTGCAGAAAATTCTGAAAGAGATGGGAATACCAGACCACATGACATGTCTCTTGAGAAACCTGTATGCAGGTCAGGAAGCAACAGTTAGAACTGGACAGGGAACAACAGACTGGTTCCAAATAGGAAAAGGAGTATGTCAAGCTGTATATTGTCACCTTGCTTATTTAACTTATATGCAGTTTACATCATGAGAAATGGTGGTCTGGAAGAAGCACAAGCTGAAATCAAGATTGCAGGGAGAAATATCAATAACCTCAGATATGCAGATGACACCACCCTTATGGCAGAAAGTGAAGAGGAACTAAAAAGCCTTTTGATGAAAGTAAAAGAAGAGAATGGAAAAGTTAGCTTAAAGCTCGACATTCAGAAAACTAAGATCATGGCATCTGGTCCCGTCACTTCATGGCAAATAGATGGAAAAACAGTGGAATCAGTGTCAGACTTTATTTTTGGGGGCTCCAAAATCACTGCAGATGGTGATTGCAGCCACGAAATTAAAAGACGCTTACTCCTTGGAAGGAAAGCTATGACCAACATAGTTAGCATTTAAAAGCAGATACATTACTTTGCCAACAGAATCAAAGCTATGGTTTTTCCTGTGGTCATGTATGGATGTGAGAATTGAACTATTAAGAAAGCTGACCACCGAAGAATTGATGTTTTTGAACTGTGGTATTGTAAAAGACTTTTGGGAGTCTCTTGGACTGCAAGGAGATCCAACCAGTTTATCTTAAAGGAGATCAGTCCTGGGTGTTCATTGGAGGGACTGATGTTGAAACTGAAACTCCAATACTTTGGCTGCCTTATGCAAAGAGCTGACGCATTGGAAAAGGCCCTGATGCTGGGAAGGATTAGCGGCAAGAGGAGAAGGAGATGACAGAGAATGAGATGGGTGAATGGCATCACCAATTCAATGGACATGGGTTTGGGTGGACTCCAGGAGTTGGTGATGGACAGGGAGGCCTGGCGTGCTGCAATTCATGGGGTCGCAAGGAGTCGGACACCACTGAGCGACTGAACTGAACTGAACTGAACTAAAGTCGAGTTGGTTGATTGTTACATAGAAGTTTTCTAAATGTTGCTATTTTATAACAACGCACTACTATTAATTTCTAATAACTAATTCCAGTTTATCTATCAATTATTGTGAATGAAGTATTTAAATCAGGAACTTACTGTTAAAGTATTTCTGTCTTCTATTATCAGCTTTAGTTTTACATAGTTTGATGTGATGCTGCTCTGTGTCTAGGTGTATATATATCTATAATAGTTATCTTTAACTTTTCTTATTATGCACTGTCCCTTACTGTCTCTAGGAATAATTACTATCTTACTGACTATTAGTTTAGTATAGAGATTAGTATAGTCACTCCCCCTCTCTTTTGCTTACATTTGCATTTATTTGCATCTTTCTACTTTCAAGTTATTTGGCTTTTCAAATCTAACATATTCAGTATATTATAATTTTCCAACATCTTGAAAACGGGCCCCCTCCAAGACAATATCTATTGATTGATCTTTATCTTTTATTTATTAGCCTGATTTTCCTATTCCTTTGTTTATCTTAACATTTTTGTTTGAAACTGAGCAATATAAAAATATGGTGTGTAAATTCTAGAAGTCAGATTCTTCTGAATCCAGGGTGTGTTGTTTTTCCACCTTTTGTTTTTATTGCCTTTTGTTTGTTGAGTGACTACCCTGGAGTCTATAAATTTTGTGTTTCTTGTCACATGCAGCCACTGAAGTACTTGCTTGTTTAGTTTATTGGTTACCTAATACTTAGTCAGAAATTTCCTTAAATGCCTTGTATTAATAACATTTTTCACTTTAGCCAAGTGACTGTATGTGTGTGTGTGTGTGTGTGTATGTGTGTGTGTGTGTGTGTGTGTGTGTGTGTGTGTGTTGGGATATATTGGGATATATTTTCAATGTTCAGGTAGTCCACAAGTCTGCCTTGCTCATCAAACTCAGTCATAGGTAAGTACCTGGAGATGTCTCATATCTTGCCTGGGCACACACAGCGCTGCATATGTGCACATCCTTCTAAATCCCCAGCAATATGTCAGAGCATTTCAAAGTATACTATGGAAATCTAGTTTTCAGACGTTACTTGCAAACTTAGCCTGGACTTTTATTTGCATCAACCAGTGCCACAGTCTTTGGCAGCTTCGGTGTTAAGCAGTTGCAGCTAATTATTTTTGGAAAAACACCCTGGGGATAGGGCCTTTTCAATGAATGGGGCTCCATGTCATGTCACAAATTGACAATACCACTTGACTAGGGATTTTCTAAAGGGCCAGAGATAGGGCAAGTAGTGAAAATGCCTGGTAACAGGGATTTATAAGGTGCTCCAAGCCTGGTCTATCTCCTCAAATACCTTCAAGGTTACTGGTCTCCATCATTACCATAAACTGTTTTTTTTTTTTTTTTTTTTTTAAGACAACCACAGAGCAAGGGAGAGGAATGGGGCAGGCCAAGTTATATTTCAAAGTATCACTGTCCTTTAGATGTTAAGTAATTTTTCTCTTAAATAAAATGTCCTTAGACTGTATGAAAGTTGGTAGAAGGTATGTGTCCTTAGATTAGACACAAACAAATTTATTACTCAAAAGAGTAATAGGGACAAGGAAAATAAGCATTTTTAACAATTTATAAACAATAATTCCCATAGGGTAATGTAAATAGATTCAGATGACACTTGTACACATAGTAAGTGCATTATAGAAAAGAAACTCTGAGTTTATGTAATCTGCATGTTCTACAGTGGGCATCAAGATTATGTACGCTTCCCCCCAGATGTTAAACTAGAGGGCAAACAAGGGTGCAGTTTTCTCTGGAAAGTGCCACCATCTCTGTCTTCTAACCCTTCCCTCTGCTCCAGAGAAATTTTATCTCTGTCTTCTAAGACTGTACACTAAACAAACATCTTTGAAATGGTTTTCCAAATGAAAGGGCATTGAGTTCTCTGTTCATAAGACATGCAAAAACCTATGAGACACAGAATTTTCTCCCAATAATCTGCATGCTATTTCCCCCAGAAAGATCTGCTTTTTCACCCAACATAACTTGCCATTTTGATGTATATATGTATGTATTGATTCATCTCATCACTCAAGGGTTGAGTTAAACTATTTCAAAAAGTAATACATTGATTAATTCCACCTGTCTAAAACTCAGCAGGTCATAACATAAACATGTGATTGAAGCAAAAATATGTGAGATAAAATAATAAAGAACAACAAACATTTAGCAGACCAAACTTTCAAGGTATATATATGTACCTGCTAAGCAGGAGTGAGAAGGATAGAGATAAGAAATAATCTACAGAAGTCCTGTATGGGACTAATAATATTATAATCTTTAGCTTGACACTGAAATATACTTTCCCCTGACAAGCTCTAGAAGTGTAATCTTATACTTACTTATTAAAATGTAATAAAAATGATCAAATTACTATTTTAATTTTGTTTTAAATCTTTATAGTGTCAGGGAACATTTGGCAGAAGGC
Organism: Antilocapra americana; assembly: GCA_007570785.1. NCBI lineage: Eukaryota > Metazoa > Chordata > Mammalia > Artiodactyla > Antilocapridae > Antilocapra > Antilocapra americana. The sequence continues at coordinate 5,489,996 of ML664163.1, read as the reverse complement.
TTCCTGTGTGCTGTTTCCTGATGTCCCTTACTAATCCCTGAATATTCAGAGATGAGTGGAGAGGCATACCTCTCCAGGGGACAAAAGGAATGCATAAATTCTTAAAGTAAAAGTAACTAATTATGGCCTTCCTCCCTTTCTGTTATGGAAAATGAGTTTTACAACCCCCTCTCTTGGAGATGGAGTCTAGCCTTATGTTTCTTGGATGTGTTGTAAGATTCTTGGTCCTAAGACAGCATATATATACCGGCATTACATTGAATAAACGCCTTTACTCCATCAGAGTCTTGGTCCCCATGTCTCTATTCATTTCTCTTTCTCTCCTTTATTTTCTTATTGTCGACTATGTACCCCCAAGCCCCAGCCCATTAAAAGGCCATAACATAATAATACTACAGTCTAGAAGATTTTTCAAGTGCAGTGTATGGATTAAATTTGTTTGCATATCTTGAGGTTAATTCTATTCAGTGTTCACATACTGCACTGTGTGTTTTCTCTCAGTCATGTCTCACTCTTTGTGATCCCATGTACTATAGTATCTGTTCACGGACTTATCCAGACAAGAATACTGGAGTGGGTAAGCCATTCCCTTCTCCAGGAGATCTTCCCAACAAAAGGATCAAACCTGGGTCTCCTGCATTGCAGGCAGATTCTTTACATAGTGCACTACCAACACCGATTTTTTTTTTTCCAAATTCATACTATTGATCAAAAGAAGATAGTAAAATAACTGCTTATTTGGTAAACCTTTAGGATATCTTTGAAGCTGATGTTTTTGCCTATAATCCGTGGCTGTGAGGAATCCTGCATGTGTCAAATTGCTGTACGGATCATTTTCAAATTATAAAACCAATACAAATTATTTCCCACCAATCAAGAACAGAAAACTGCTTTAGACAAAGTGGGATTATATTTTCGTAAAGACATAACTCTAATTAGCTTGATTTTATTGGGAAATAATTTACTTCTCTATCTCTTAATTACCATGGGTTTAAAATTATGGAAGTTAAGCCTAAATCAATGCAAGAATCCTAAAGCATTCTAGGACTATATGATGGTGGCTCTGAAAGACTTCATATTTCTTGAGATATGGAACAATGAATGGTAGCACTAATTTTTAGACTATAGTATTGTGTGACTCACTTTTAATTTTTCCCCAATTTATCAACCTAGTGGGCTTTGTTTAATGATAAAATTATATAAAAATAAATTTCATGAACAATTCTATACAAATTTCATTATAAAAATATAAAAAATATGTTACAATTTTTATTTCCTAACATGTCAATTCCACTTCTTATTTATGTACAAATTTCCTATTTAGAGAAAACTGTACTGTTTAGTGATCTCCTTAAGCATAGAGATCTCTAATCAATTGAAGAAATGAATCAGATTCCCATTATAGTGCTTTATGAGAAATTTTATGAGGTACACTGCATCATATTCATATTAAAATCATTCTAGAAGTAGCATAAGACCTGAAATAAATGTTATAATCTGTAGAAATGTAAATAAAGATATTGAAATATTTTTAAAAGGAAAATGTTGAAATACTAATGTCCTCTGATTTTTTAAAAAGTTGTATAACTTTGAGCTGGTTATTTAAAACCTCTTTGGGTCTCAATTTTTATTTTAAAAGAAGGACAAGTAGAAATAGAATTGTAGGTTTGTTTCACATATTCACTAGAATGTATGCATAGCAAAATCACTCAAGTAGTGTCTGTAAAAATGTAGATGCTCCGAATTAAGGGATAATATCATTTTAAAATATATTTCAATAACTGCAAATAAAAGAAAAGCTGAGATGCAGGAGGATGAGATCACAGTTGTATCCATGTGCATGTATAATTCTGAGTGGAATGAAAACATTTTGAAGAAAAGTTTAAGAATGATCAAATTAGGAATCAAAGTCTGTACAGTGACTGAGGGACCTTGTTTTTAGGAGCCTTTAGTTAGAGCAATTTTGCACATTTTGAATTCAATATTGAAAACAAATAACATGCTTGAATGCATTGAAGGAATAATACTAGTTTTCAGTTCTACACCCAACTGATTAGATTCACTACTCATTCATATTTTTAAATACCTAGAGAAATACTACTGAGGGTAAAAATCAAAATGTATAAACCATATATTGGGGTGTTTGTTATCAACCATTTAATATTTTCATTGCACCAAATTCTTACAAGTGAGCCAAACACCATACCATGGTCAGCAAGAACAGAGAATTTTGCAAATTTGGTAAATGGATTAGATTGTTTAATATATTTTGATTTGAATTACATGGCCTCTTTATATTGCATTTGGAAGACAAATATATATTTTTTTCTGTATTATTTTTGTGTGCGACGAACAATGGTAGTAAAGCATATGTTAGACTCACCAGAAAGGAAAAACTCAGGGAGAGTAAGCAACAGAAATCCATGACCTTATATTTTGTTATAATTAAGCAAATTTATTCATATTTAGGGGCTTCCTTGGTGGCTCAGAGAGTAAGGAATCTGCCTGCAATGCAGGAGACCTGGGTTCAATTCCTGGGGTGGGAAGATCCCCTGGAGAAGGAAATGGCAACCCACTCCAGTATTCTTGCCTGGAAAATCCCATGGAGCTTGGGTCACAAAGAGTTGGACACCACTGAGTGACTAACATTTTCACTTCCACACTTTACTCATATTTAGCACAGTTAGCAAGAGTTTAAATTTTTAGAAAGGGGAAAACTTATTTTTCAATTAGCTCCTGTTCTAATCTTAATGATTATGCCATTCAAAATTCATTAATTATATCATGGATTAATTAATTGCCTATAAAAGCTGTTGAATTACAGCTTGTATGTATTGTGTGAAAAAAATTCAGGCACAAAAATATTTAGTAAGGTAATCAGTGACAAAAATATTTAGTAAGGTAAGACAGTGACCCATGTCATCATTAATATTAAGATTAACTATACCTTGACATTGTTGGTAATATTTTCAATAATTTACTTTTATCAGAATTTAATTCATATCGATATTCTACTATGATGAAGATTCGCCTACTGAGATGAACACTCCTCACCAATCTGCTACATTCTAATATGACCCTGTTTTCACCTGACTGTATAGCTTCCTCATCAGAAGGCCTATAGGAAAGTGAGGAACAAAGAGATAAATTATCAGTTTAAGATTCTATATTTTGAGAATTGGAACCAGCAAGGAAGTATGAGAACAGATTCTGACTCTCAGTAGCTAGGAGGTCTTGGGCAATATACCTGAACTTTTTATGTGTTACTTCATTGGTGAAATGACCATGATAGTTTCCAGCTCAAAGCATATGGGGAGGATTAAAGGAGATCATGTTTATAATGCATTTAGAACATTAGCTAGCCATTGAAAACAATCAATGAATGCAAGCTAATAAAATTCGTGTATACACATAGGTTTCTCAGACTTTCCTTTAAATTATATGATCTTGTTTTCTCTTGACAAAAGGTACAGATTAGAACACTACTTTTAAAACTTTAGTGGAGGATCTCAATTAAAATGCAGAGTCTAATCCATTTTGGTGTGGGTCTGAGTTTCTTCATTTCTAACAAACTTTCTGCTAATGTTTTCAGTCCTGGGACCACACTTTAAGGACCAAGGCATTCAAGTTTTCCTGCTTTAAAAAGTGCAGTTATCACAGGAAGACCCACAGATCACAGGCAGATATCTCCACCTCCTCCAAAATTGTCCATTTGAAGGTTGCTTAGAGATAATGGAAGGTATAAAGAATAGTAAAAGCAAAAGGCTCACTTGTTCTTTATCCTCAGTTCCAAATGACTCCTTTCAGAATGGCTGTGGGGATGATAATCCAAGAGCTGTTCCCTAGGGATGGATGGTAGAGTGTCATTTGGCAAAGATTGTCACTGTTTCCTCCTATGCTGTGTAGACATGCCAAAATAAAGAAAATAAAATCCACCCATAACTGACAAAGTCTGGCTTATAGAAAATGTTTCAGAATCTATTTTAGCTTTTCCAAACACATTTTTTACAAAAACATTTTATCAAAAAATCCATAGCTTCATCTAGGAGTTGTCAACTGTTTCACCACAGACAAAAATCACTCTACATAAAACAATAAAATATAACTCCTAGCATATAAATTCAATGATGTTTATTTACTTTGTATGTGAATAGACCCAATTTCACTCCAGGTAGGAAACAAAAATATAACTTCCCTCTTCAAGGATAGATGTTTTAAAAATGTTTGGTTCAAAATGTCATTTTTTAAAAAATATTATTTCTGGCGGTATTTGTATAGCCTAACTCGTAGAAACTTGGAGTGAGATGTAGCCTGAGGAGTTGAACCTCCTCCAAAAAAGCAATACAAACAGATACACAAAGCAAAGCATCAAGAATCTTGGTTTGTTGTTTCACTTTCATCCACTACCTTCTGAGCATTTCTTTTCATTTATAACTTCAGAAGGAGAACAAAGCCAAAAAAAAAAAAAAACAGAAAAGAGAAACATTTCATAAGCTTCCATTGTCAATCATAGACTTCTCCCTACCCACTGCAGAGGACTCTCCACTGCAACTATCCATGAGTAGTTGTCCCACTAGCATTTGAATTTTATATCCACTGAAAATTATTCAGAGACAGCATACTACATAGCAACCAATATTTGTGAAATGAATAAAATGTTCATTCAGAAATGGGATAGCCACATCAGAGGGAAGCTGAGTAATATTTGGAATAAACAAAAATTTAGTTACTTTTATGTACAGTAAAATCTTATGCTGAAATGAAATTTTTTTTTATGATTCCCACTCACTGGTTTTAGAATTTAAAAAATATCTTTCCCAAATGATTGCCATTCAAACATCTGTCAAAGCTTATCAAGTTCTTCTCATGGTATATATATTCACAATTTTTTCTTCACTGCATGGCTTAGTTTCAAGATACAATTTTAACAGACATCTTGATTTTTTTAAGGGCTTGTGCGAAGCTTGAGCATTTATTATTACCCATGTATCCAGCCTTTTTTATTTCATCTTTTCCTCTATACATATACTATGCATTCTATTTCTACATAATAAAAGCTATTATGCAGTTTCTATTCATAATTATGTAGAGTTTTCAGACTAAATGGAATCATTTACCTTGAATTTAAAACAAATTGCTCTAGTTTGATTTTACTTGATTTTTCAGACCAATGAAAAATGTTAATATTAATATTATCTTTGTAATGGAACATACAGATTTGCCCTGCAAATTTTATACATAGTTATTGTTAACATGGATTTTATTGTTTTATTCAAATCAATGACAGAAACTTTTAGCTCTTTAAGAACAGGATCAAATAATCTCATACGTGAAGTTTATTCTGATGATGTTTAAGTATTCTATGAATGTACATAATTTCACTATTTAAAAAAACAGAAGGAAAGAAATCATAAAAATCAGAGCAGAAATAAATGAAAAAACAAATCTAGTCTTAAGACTATGAGAACTGTCAAAATATTGAGCTTTCAATTTCCTAAACACAATTGTACTGAAATTTTTTTTAAAAAAGTCTCTACTTTCTGTACTTTGTTGCAGTGCTAATTATACTGAATCATGCACACATTATATGTAGATACATATTGGGTTCAACTGCAGGAAAGCTGGCAGGTCAAGATTTCAGTCCCTGACTCTAAAACCAAGAAACACAAACTTTAAAGAAAGAGCTGATGCATTCACAAGTGTAGCTCCACTAGTATTATGGTATAACCAACTATCATAAATAGCTAGACACAATGCTTAGCACATGCCCAGAGATAGCTATAAGATTAATAATCTTATATTAATCATCATTGTATCATCATCATTCTGATCAGGACAGTGATGGTTATGAGTTGGTCATTTAGTTATGACTATAATCCTTCATTTTAATTCATAATGGTGTAACTATCTGTTCTATAAAATACAAGGAGAGGCTGACCTCCATTGTCTTTTCCAACAGAGGATATCTAATAAACTGCATGCATTGTAGGGACATAATTGTAGGAGAATAATTCAGTGTCTGACAGCTTCCATGGAAAATTTCTTGGACTTTTATCTTGCGTTTTTTCTACAATGTCCTATCATAATAATTTCCTCCTTTTATTCTATAATGAATGAAGAATATCAGTAAAATCCAGTGTCCATATCATTAATACTTGGTCTTCTAAAAGGAACAATTTCCAGAATATATTCATAATTTTGATCTTAGTGTCCACAATTGTGAATGCTCTATCTGTATTGTTCAATATGTAAAATGAATGGAAAGATGAGAAATCAGTGTAAAGTTGAAACATATCACTGTGCAACCTTAATTATTTGTGCCAGTTTCCAACAACTTCAATCTTTATACCAGTTCTTATTTTCTCTATATTTCCTACTCATTAGATTGTTTTGCTTCTTTCCACAAAATACTAGCAAATTGACTCTAACAATGTTTAAAAAGGATTAACACCATAACCAGGCAGGATATATCTTATGTTTACAATTCCAGTTCAATATTTAAAAATAAATTAATATATCCATCTCATCAACAGGCTAAGAAATAAAAAAATCCCAAGATCATATCAGTAGTACAAAGATGGTATTTGAAAAAAATCCACCATTAATCCATGATTAAAAAAAAAAAAACTCTAAGAATACTAAGACTAGAGAAGAACTTCACCACTTGATAAACAGCATCTACAAAATAACCCTAAGTTAATATCATACTTAAGGGTAAGGAATTAGAATCTTACCCACAAACATCAGGAAAAAGGCAAGGTTGTTTTCTCTCATTGCTGCATTTCAAAATCTTACTGCTAATCCTAGGTAATGCAGTAAGACAAGAAAAAGAAATAAAAGGTATACAAGACTGTAAAGAAAAATAAAAACTATTTTTTTTTTTGCTATTACATGGTTATCTATATAGAACATAAGAAAAAAATTAACCAAAAGACTCCTGAAATTAATAAGTGATAATAGGAAGCTTGCAGGATACAATGTTAATACAGAAAAGTCAACTGCCTTCCTTTATACAAGCAGTGAACAATTAAAATTTGAAATTAAAAGTGTGAAAGCATTCATATTAGCATCCAAAAAATTGTTTAAGTATAATTATAACAAAACATATACAAGAGCTGGTAGCTCAGCTGGTAAAGAATCTGCTTGCAATTCAGAAGACCTTGGTTCAATTCCTGGGTCAGGAAGTTCTGCCAGAGAAGGGACAGGCTACCTACTCTGGACTTCCCTGGTGGTTCAGCTAGTAAAGAATCTGCCTGCAATTCTGGAAATCTGGGTTCAACTCGGGTTGAGAAGATTCCCTGGAGAATGGAATGACTACTCACTTAAATATTCTGGCCTGGAGAATTCCCTGGACTGTACAGTCCATGAGGTCGCAAAGAGTTGGACACGACTGAGCAACTTTCACTTTTGTATGAGAAAAACTGACAAAAAATGAAAGAAAAATCAACAACTGAAGAAATACTCCATGTTCATGAGTAGAAAAACTCAATATTGTTAATATGCCAGTTCTTCCCAATTTTATGTACAGATTCATTGCAATTTCAATTAAAATCCCAGAAGATTTTATGAAAAATGGCAAAATGATTTTATTTTATTTTTGGCAGAGTGATTTTAAAGTTGGTGAGACAAAATACTCGGAAGAGTGAACTTAAATATAAAAAATAATGAATTTGGAGATCTGAACCTACCTAATTTTAAAACTTACTATAAAGATACAATAACCAATACAGTATAATATTGATGAAATAATAAACAAATAAGTCAATTAAACAGAATAGAAAGCTTAAATAGACCCACATAAATATAGTCAACTATCTCTGAAAGAGGGACAAGGCAATACAGTGGAGCAAATAAAGTCTTTTCACCAAATACTGTCAAAGCAATTAAACGCTACATGTAAGAAAACAAATCTAGACAAAGATTGTATAGCCATCACAAAAAAATTAACTCAATATAGGATTATAAGCCTAAAGATAAAAAGCAAAACTACAAATCTCCTAGGTGATAACTTACAAGAAAATCTAGATGGCCTTAGGTATGGTGATAAAATTTTAGATACATCAAAGAATAATGTATGAAATAAATAATTGAGAACTTGAACTTCATTAATATTAAAACATCTGTGAAAGATAACATCAAGAGAAAGAGAACAAGTAACAGATTGGGAAAAAATAATTGCAGAATATATATCTGATAGGTGATTGCTATCCAAAATATACAAAGTAATCTTAGAATTGAATAATGCAAAACAAAACAAAACAAAACAAATCTAGTTAAAAAGTGAACACACTACCCGAACAGACACTTCACCAAATAGGATATACAGTTTAATATAGAAAATGATGCTCAACATGACATACCATTAAGAAATTGCAAGTAAAACACCAAAGACATATCACTAACACCTATTAGAATGGCCATTATCTGGAACAGTGGCATCACCAACTGCTGGTGGAGATACAGAGCAATGGGATCTCTTATCACTTGGTAGTGAGAATGCAAAATAGTTCAGTCACTGTGGAAAACAGTTTGGCAGTTTCTTACAAAACTAAATATCCTCTTATCAGATGACCCAGAAAATGTACTGTCATTTAATCAAATGAGACAAAATCTTTTATAAACACAAATACCTGCACAGGATGTGGTGTGGTAACTATATTCATGATCACTGAAACTTGCGAGCAGCCAAGACATCCTTTAGTATACTAATGTATAAATAAACTGTGGTACATCCAGACAAAAGAGCATTCTTCAGCTCTCAAAAATGAATTATCAAATTGTAAAAAGGCATTAAAACACCATAAATACAGATTACAAATAAAAGAAACCAAAATAAAGAGTTTACATACTGCATTATTTCACTATATGATGACATTTTGGAAAAATTGAAAATATGGAGAGAGTAAAATGATCAGTGATTATCAGGACATGGTGGAAGGAGGACAGAATTTGTAGAGAACAGAGGATTTTCAGTGCAGGGAAAATATTATCTGTAATACTATGGTGATTTTTGCTCAGACGGTAAAGCATCTAATTACAATGCAGGAGACCCGGGTGCAATCCCTGGGTTAGGAAGATCTCCTGGAGAAGGAATTGGTAACCCACTCAAGTATTCTTGCTTGGAAAATCTCATGGACAGAGGAGCCTGGTAGACTACAGTCCATGGGGTCACAAAGAGTTGGATGCAACTGAGAGACTTCACTACACTATAGTGATTGATAAAAACTGCATTATATATTTGTCAAAATGAATAGAATATACAATATCAAGACTGAACCCTAGTATAAACTAGGGCCTATGTGTGATAATGCTATGTCTGTGTTCAGTTCAGTTCAGTCGCTCAGTTGTGTCCAACTCTTTGTGACCCCATGAACTGTAGCACACCAGGCCTCCCTGTAGATCACCAACTCCCAGGGTCTACCCAAACCCATGACCATCGAGTCGGGGATGCCATTCAGCCATCTCATCCTCTGTTGTCCCCTTCTCCTCCTGCCCCTAATCCTTCTCAGCATTAGGGTTTTTTCCAATGAGTCAACTCTTCACATGAGGTGGCCAAAGTATTGGAGTTTCGGCTTCAACATCAGTCCTTCCAATGAACACCCAGGACTGATCTCCTTTAGGATGGACTTGCTGGATCTCCTTGCAGTCCAAGGGACACTCAAGAGTCTTCTCCAACACCACAGTTCAAAAGCACCAATTCTTCAGCACTCAGCCTTATTCACTGACATCCATACATGACTACTGGAAAAACCATAGCCTTGACTAGACAGACCTTTGTTGGTAATGTTATGTCTCTGCTTTTCAATATGTTATCCAGGTTGGCCATAACTTTCCTTCTAAGGAGTAAGTGTCTTTTGATTTCATGGCTACAATCACCATCTACAGTGATTTTGGAGCCCAAAAAAATAAACTCTGACACTGTTTCCACTGTTTCCCCATCTATTTCCCATGAAGTGACGAGACCAGATGCCATGATCTTAGTCTTCTGAATGCTGAGCTTTAAGTCAACTTTTTCACTCTCCTCTTGCACTTTCATCAAGAGGCTTTTTAGTTCCTCTTCACTTTCTGCCATAAGGGTGGTATCGTCTGCATATCTGAGGTTATTAATATTTCTTCCAGCAATCTTGATTCCAGCTTGTGCTTCTTCCAGCCCAGCATTTCTCATGATGTACTCTTCATACAAATAAATAAGCAGGGTGACAATATCCAGCTTTGATGTACTCCTTTTCCTATTTGGAACCAGTCTGTTGTTCCATGTCCAGTTCTAACTGTTGCTTCCTTACCTGCATACAGGTTTCTCAAGAGACAGGTCAGATGGTCTGGTATTCCCATCTCTTTCAGAATTTTCCACAGTTTACTGTGTTTCACACAGTCAAAGGCTTTGGCATAGTCAATAGAGCAGGAATAGATGTTTTTTTGGAACTCTCTTGCTTTTTCGATAATTCAGCGAATGTTGGCAATTTGATCTCTGGTTCCTCTGCCTTTTCTAAAACCAGCTTGAACATCTGGAATTTCATGGTTCATGCATTGCTGAAGCTTGTCTTGGAGAATTTTGAGCATTACTTCCCTAGCGTGTGAGATGAATGCAATTGTGTGGTAGTTTGAGCATTTTTTGGCATTGCCTTTCTTTGGAATTAGAATGAAAACTGACCTTTTCCAGCCCCGTGGCCACTGATGAGTTTTCAAAATTTGCTGGCATATTGAGTGCAGCACTTTCACAGCATCATCTTTTAAGTTTTGAAATAGCTCAAATGGAATTCCATCACCTCCACTAGCTTTATTCTTCCTAAGGCCCACTTGACTTCACATTTCAGGATGTCTGGCTCTAGGTGAGTATCACACCATCATGTTTATCTGGATCGTGAAGATCTTTTTGTATGTATTTTATGTATTCTTGCCACTTCTTCTTAATATCTTATGCTTCTGTTTGATCCAAACTGTTTCTGTCCCTTATTGTGCCCATCCTTGCATGAAATGTTCCTTTGGTATCTCTAATTTTCTTGAAGAGATCTCTAGTCTTTCCCATTCTGTTGTTTTTTTTTTATTTCTTCACATTGATCTTGAGGAAGGCTTTCTTATCTCTCCTTGCTGTTCTTTGGAACTCTGCATTCAGATGGATATATATTCCCTTTTCTCCTTTGCCTCTAGCTTTTCTTCTTTTCTCAGCTATTTGTAAGGCCTCCTCAGACAACCATTTTGCCTTTTTGCATTTCTTTTTCTTGAGGATTGTCTTGATCACTTCTTCCTGTACAGTGTCAGCAACCTCTGTCCATAGATCTTCAGGCACTCTGTCTAATAGATCCGATGCCTTGTGTCCACCTGATTTAGTTTTTATCTTAATACAACTCTTAAAAAGTCTTTTAAAAAAGTCTAAATCTCAGTAGATTCTGTACGACTGACAAGTAGAACATAGAGCCATCCAAATTTTGGCCTATAGAAAATTATCAATACGTAGTCTCTCTAAACAATGCTTCTTTGCATATCTCTACAACATGATTACTTGTATAAGTATTCTTGTAACAGTGGAAAGACACATACAAGTAAACTAGCTAGATAGCATGGCTTGCACATACTATATGCCATTAACTTTAGAAAATATTGTAAAATTATTTTTCAAATTTTTTTTTGCCTTTTAGGAGTACAGAGAGTTCTGCAGCTCTCATCTTGCCAATACTTGATCTCATAGGAAATTAGACATTTGCAATGTGTATAAAGAAAACATCATTCAAATCTCTTAATAATGTAAAGAAAAGGAAAATGTATCAAATTATAAAAATGTAAATAGACAATTCACAGAGGAAAATTATCAATTGACAATACACATAGGAAACTGCTTGACCTAATTAGAAATAAAGAAAATATTAACAGAGATGTTAGCTATTAACCCTTACCCAAGAGACTGGCAATATATATATATATATATATATATATATTTAATATATATATATATTTAATAACAAAACTAACTGAACTGGAACTCTGAAATTTTACTTCTAAATGTGTTCCCAGAAAAATAATCTTAAATATACAGAAGGATATGTGCTGAAACATGTTACAGTAAAATATTAGAAGCTATTTAAATGTCCTATTTAAATGTCCTTCTTATATTACTCAACCATTAAAAAGAATACATTTGAATCAGTTCTAATGAGGTGGATGAAACTGGAGCCTATTATACAGAGTGAAGTAAGCCAGAAGGTAAAACAACAATACAGTATACCAATGCATATATATGGAATTTAGAAAGATGGTAACAATAAGCCTGTATGCAAGACAGCAAAAGAGACGCAGATGTATAGAACAGTCTTTTGGACTCTATGGGAGAGGGCAAGAGTGGGATGATATGGGAGAACGTCATTGAAACATGTAAACTATCATATGTGAAATGAATCACCAACCCAGGTTTGATGCATGATACAGGGTTCTCAGCGATGGTGCACTGGGATGACCCAGAGGGATGGAATCAGGAGGGAGGTGGAAGTGGGGGTTATGGAACAGGAACACATGTATACCCATGGCAGATTCATGTCAATGTATGGCAAAACCAACACAATAATGTAAAGAAAAAAGTCTTTCTTGAATTTATTACAATAAAAAACTCCTTCTATATTAAAAGAATAAATGGCTGTATTTTCATATGATTGACAGCCATGCAGCAGTGAAAACAGTGAATGAGAAATGTATGTATTAGTACATATATATTATCCAAAGTAAATGTCTACTGAAACAAGCATTATGTAGCAAGATATGCATAAGTTATCATGTATATTATCAAACCTACAAAACTTAAGTATATAATTCTTGTGTTTATAACACATACATATAACAACATAAAATAAAATTAAAATATGATAATATTCAACACCAAATTTTTGTGAATAATTCCTTTTTGCAAGTGAGGTAGAATACTAGAATGATAAAGCCAGAAGAGGATTTTTTTTTTACCCCTAAAGAATGCTGCTACTACACAAAGTAATAAACGCTTTATAAAACAATATGGCAGCCATGAAAATGCTTCTGTCAGATTTTCCACTGAGTCAATTGCTGAAATCTGAAATCTGCTCACGGGTTTTTACCAGTGTGGTGCTGCCTACATGCTGCTCCCACCAATGACTGAGCACAGAAAGGGACAATAAGGCAGATCTATCCTTGAGTGACATGTTACATCTCTTACAGTGCCTTTGGCTCCAGAAATTCCTGTCAGATGTGACAACAACTAAAATAATATTGTAATCTACTGCATTTCTTCCTTCCTCCCCCCCGTTTCTCTGGCATGGGGTTCAAACTGCATTATGCTCCAGGGACACTCCTAATGTTTTCTTGCTTGCTTTACATTTTTTCTAAAGATCATTTTCTCCAATGAATTTCTTGAAGGTCTAATCCCATCTTGATATCCTTCTGAGAGGATTGGGATTAACACAATAAGATATAGCAAACTGTTAAAACTCAATCAATTTCTGTACTGGATACACTGGTAAATAAGTATTCATTATATAAAACATTCATAATTTTATAGTTTAATTTGAATAGTGTTATTAGCGATTTATATTTTCTTATAATTTTATTTTTGCATTAGGTATTTGTTCCTTTGTGATATGGAAAAAATATTTAAAAACCTTCACATAGCAAAATGAACCAAGATTAATATACAACAGAAGCCTCTCTTCACCATAGCATTATTTGGGGGAAATTTTACAATGTAATATGAATATTTAACATTTTTGTCCTGAATTTTAACACTTACATACTCTTTCCACATATATACTATGTATCTGCTGACAACAGACATTTGTTCTTTGAATTAGAAATCAGAGGCAGAATCACCTCTTTCTGCAGATGTTAAGCAGAATACTTTCAAATATAGGTGTATCCATGCAGTACAGCTCTCTCTCAATCAGTAAGAAAAGCAACATGGATGTACCATCCCTGTTTTCTTATTTAGACATAAACGTACCCTTCCGTAGTTCCTTTCCCCAAGCAAGTCTACTCTGCTGTTCATGTTAGCCACGATTGTCCCAGTTTCTTTCTTCCGTGGGAAGACACGATGGCAGGGTCCTGGGCATACTTGCCAAGTTTGTCAAGGATAAATCTTTAGGTTTTACCCTAAATCATATTCACATGCAAATCCACTATTCCAGTTTTTGTCTTTAATTGGTTTCAATGACAATCTTCTCTGCTGAACCACCTCTTGAAGAACGCTAGTATATATTCACTGCAATCCTTAAATATTTGTTTTTGCCATTCATACTGCTTGGAATGTCCTGTGAAGTTTTTTATGTCAATTTGAATTTATATATGTCTTTAAATTTTCAGCTTTGAAATAGTTCTCTCAATCACATTATCATTATACATTTCTTACAGAATTAGATGATAAATACAATCTTGCTGCTTCAGAACTGTTTTCTAGTTATTTGATATTCCTAAATAGTAAATATATTTTCAAAACAGGAGCTAAAGTAATGTTTAAGCTCTGCGTAGTGCACAGTTAGATTTCTCAAATGCATGAATGTCTAATTAATGAGCCACAACGTGATTACCCTAGAGAGCTCAAAGAGAAGCGTTCACCAGTCATTTAAAATTATATTCACTGCTTTGGAAGTATAAATTAGCACAAGTATTTTAAATAACACTATATCATTATATAGCAAAAAGTTATTTAAAGTTATATTTTCTATATTAGAGCAATACCATCCAGGGATTTATTTAAATAATAGTAGTGTGCATTTGGACAAGAATTTTTTAAAGGGTGTTCTATGCATCATTGTTTAGAATGTGAAAATTATGAAGTTTTAAGTTCAAAAACAGGGATGGTAAGTGTAAGCTAAAACACTATACAGTCACTAAAGTGATACTTTAGAGAACATTTAAATGTGTTTAAACTTGTTAATGATATTATCTTCAGGAGAAAAACAAGTTAGAAACAATTAGGGGTAAATATCTGATATCTTTTGATAAAATTTCAATAAAGATACATGCATAAAATACTATGAAGTGTATTTAAAAGTGTCAGTAGTTATTGGAAATTATTGTAATTAGGATTTTTTCACAAATGTTCACCTATGTTTTCTATTTTTGGCAATAAATGTTGCTAATTATCTAATTATACAGTAGATAAGCTTTAAAAATAGTAAGTCTCAAAATTGTACTTAGTTTGAGCTCAAGCATACCTACTACTTGAACAGATTTTCTTTCTGTTTGAGGAATTAGCAAGTAACTTAAGCGTGTATTTATACATGTTTGTGTACTCCTGATTTTTCCTTTATTTGCTAAATTTTCTGATGGACATTTATCTATTTTGTGCTTTCATAAAATACAAAACCTTTAAATGAAAATTCAATTTCTGTCTTGATTCTATTCCAAGTTATTCCTTAAATAAACGTAGTGTCAGAAGAAAAGGTGAGCTATAGTCTTTTAATGGTACCTAAACACACAGGTGATACATTGATTTTTTTTTTCTTTATGTAATGCATCACAGAGAGTAGCTTCATAAAATAACACTATTTATGTCAGACATGGAGTATGTTTAAAAAGAAACTTCTTGATTATGAAAACTTTAACAAGCGCTAAGAGAACACTGATTTTGTCTAGAATACTAGTCTTGTATTTGAGACCATTTGATTGGTGAGCAAAAAATATAGCTCAAAATTTTCAATTTTCTCTATTTGGACATCTTGATTTACAGCTCTATAAGAGGAGTATTATCCAAATGTGCAATTTATTTTTCATTTGTATTTGTTTACACTTTCATTCCTTTCTTTGCTTAGACTGGTCTCTACTGAGAGCCCTTTAATACTACAAACACGAGAAAAGGCCTATGCACCAATAAATAACTTCTTTTTTTTTCTCTTATAGAATGTGACTATAATACATAAAACTTAATTAGTTTGATGGAAAAAATGACCTTGCTACAATCCATAGCTTTGGTTTTTCCCACTTGATTAGTGATCTGTTGAGGGTAACCCTGGTGCCTTTTGATGTGTCTACATATGCTGGCAAGCTCTATGGAGATTGCTTAGTGCTTTTTTTTTTTTTCCCTATAGATAAAGCCCAAGGGTTTAAAATCTTAGGACACAATTCAAGGCAAAGAGACAGCACTGGCATGTATAGAAGGAAAAGAGCACAGCAGACATTAGAGAATTTATGTCTTTGACATCATATCAGAGACACAGAGAAAGCCAAGAGGACTTGCTATGAGCATAAATTTGCATATAAAGGTAAAGATTAGTGGAATTAAAAAATAAAATAAAGATTGCTTTCCATATATAGAATGCTTTTTCTACTCTTCCCCTCATATGTATTTTTTTAAGGGTTAATGGAAAAGTTTGTTGCAACAGAGATACTCACTATGTAATCAGTGATTTAACCTGATTCTTACTAGCGAGTGCTTATTTATTTTGTTAACACGCAGAAGTCAGATCTTCAGTGTAAAGGAAGCATGGTTCTTCAGGTGGCATATAACTCTTACATCTAAACTGATTAGTCATGCTTGGTGTGTAACTGCCACTTGTGTTCATTTAGCTCTTGAGGCTTGTGAGATCTGAATCTGAAAATGTGTTTCTTTGTAGGAAATATAGTGACAGTAAATAATAGTTGACTGATAAGTCATGCAAGACAAATGTCTGTGAAATTTCTTAACAGTTGTTATTAGTTTAAATGCTGAACATCTAGTTTTATTAGAGGGGAGAGGATATTTAGGCAAACTGGATTAGAAACATTGACCAGATGAGTGATGGGTATACAAAATGTAACCTCAGGCTTTGGCTGACTGAGACTCTCAAAACAACTTTAGCCAATCATTGCTGTGGGGGATTTTTAAATCATCTGAAACAGCCTACCTTTGAAATGACATATTCTGGTAGCCCGGCTCCTTGGAAGCTTCTGTTTCTAGCAGTCTCACCGAGTTACAGCACCACTGCTATTTGACCTCTCAAAGCTACTCAAAGCATGACTTATTCTTTTCTGGTTATTCCTAAACCTTTTCCATCCTTCCATGCTAGATTTTTCTATGTCTATTTTCTTTTTGTTTATATTGATTGCATTTTTAGCACAACCAGGTAATATTCCAACTCTGCTGCTGCTGCTGCTAAGTCGCTTCAGTCGTGTTCAACTCTGTGCGACCCCACAGAGGGCAGCCCACCAGAGTCCCCCTTCCCGGGGATCCTCCAGGCAAGAACACTGAAGTGGGTTGCCATTTCCTCCTCCAATGCATGAAAGTAAAAAGTGAAAGTGAAGTCGCTCAGTCATGTTCGACTCTTTGCGACCCCATGGACTGCAGCCTATCAGGCTCCTCCGTCCATGGGATTCTCCAGGAAAGAGTACTGGAGTGGGGTGCCATTGCCTTCTCCGATTTCAACTCTAGATAAATCTATTTTTTCCTAAAAACTATTCAGAGAGAAATGTAGCAACACTCACATACAGGTGCTTCAATATACCCATGGTCTTGTATCCACAAATTGGATCCTGGTAATTTTACTATGCTAACTTTTTTTCCTCTTTTACACAGCAGATACTTCAAATGTTTCCATTCTTATCAAAATATTTTGCACACTCTATCCATCAGTTTTAATTCAGCAGATGCTTTTGTATAATGCTAGCAGAAAGAGTTATGCAAGGATATGAGAATCTGAACAACTTCCACCTACAAATATACAGGTGAACTTACCCTACTTTTCTGATTTTATACTAAAGCATAAAAAGAATGTTCTTTCTACCCGTTATTCCTTCTAATCCATTTATCCCCATCACAATCCTGACTCTTATCCAATCTTGCCATCTTTTAAAAATCACTTCATTTGTTACCTCAGTTCTTTTCCTTATGTGTAACTTATTTCTCTACATTAAAACTGAGAAGAAAATATGTATTACTATTCAAGTGTTCATTTTTACATTCTCCCCAACTCCATGTTCAGAAAGGAAATTCACTCCATTTTTTATTCAACATCATTGGCCCATGGAACACAGAGTGAATATCCTCCTAGACACAAAAAGACAAATTTGTAAAATAAGTGAAGAAATAAATACACAAGACATCTATAAACAGGCAAAGAAAAGAAGCTTGTAAGAAAATGCTCTGGGGTGACAGTGAGGGCCATGTTTCAGTGTCTACATGTTGTACGAAACAAAAAACTATAACTGTAAATAAATTAAGCACAAAATACAAAGCTGTGTTATTTATTAGACTGCAGTAATATTTCAGACAGTCACCATGGAGGCCATGCTGAATTTGAAATTTCAGTTTATAAAAAGGTATAAATTGGATGTTTCATGTAGAAAACACAATTTAGGTGGCATTTTTATATCAAAAATTTTAAGTAGTTTAAACTTTTTTTATTTGCAAATTGATTTTTTAAAAATATATGGCAAAAAAGTCAAAGCTAGATCTGTCAGAGTTAGTTTAATAATGCCATTATACACTTCCAGTGTAAATAGAATTCATGAAAATAATGCTATTTACTGTGGTATTGTAATCAGAAAAACTTTAAAATTAGAGAAAGGAATACCACTATCATAAATATACATGCTATTTATTTCATAACCTCCTATTTTTGGCGTATGGATGAAACAACCTCTCATTGTCTGAAAATATAAATTAAAATTGTGTAGAACTATCTTGTTTCCTATTTAATTTACTTTGTTTCCTTGCCATAAGATTAAGAGATAAAGTGTTATTGATTTTTCTGATTTTTTTTTCCTTTTAATATTCAACCACTATTAAAGACTTGCTTCAATACTAATTAGAAAGAGGGATCTAGATCCAATCTTAGGCAATACTCCTAATCTTTCCAAGGGTTATTATGTTTGGGGTCAAAATATAATCTATATGTTCATAAAGAATATTAAAAAGGAACAAAGAAGTGTCTCTTACTATATTATAAGTTGTTTTTTAAAACAGTAGTTGAGTTTAGATACTACTTACTTAAATTTTCTGGTTCTGGCTTATCTCTGGCACTGTTTTTATAAATTAGAAGGTACATGAATTTATATACAAATGTATACATACATATTGGAGAAAGGCTTGACAACCCAGTCCGGTATTCTTGCCTGGAGAATCCCATGGACAGGGGAATCTGGTGGGCTACAAGTCCATAGGGTCGCACAGGGTCAGACATGGCTGAAGCGAATTAGCACTACACACATACATATACACATACTTATTTTCTAAAAGACTGGGCTGAGATGAATCCCTATAGCATTTCTTCCACTTCAGTTTGTTTACATATTATAAAATAGCTAATATTTTTCAGTTTTACGCTTTACTTCAATTCAGCTAAAAGTTACTGAATGCTTTCTATAAGTTATATACTGATATTATAACAAGAAGAATAAAGATGAATTATTATATATGCTTCTTTGAAAGATAAAAATACCAAATATTTATTTATCACAAATAAAAATGTGATGTGAATGAAATGATAGATGACAAAATTGGCCTATGTAAAAAGTGCTAGAAGGGGACAGATAAATTATGTGGTGGAATTAGAGGAAGTAAAGGATCATCAAAGCTTATACTATCTAAAAAAGAAGACAGAAGAAAGAAGAAACCATGGGAAAGTTATTGCATGAGCAAAGCATTAAGATATTTTGTTCTGTGTTTGTTGGAGAGTCAAAACAAAACAAAACAAATGATCCCAATAAAATTCCCAAGGTAGTTTTAAATTCCACACGGGATGGCAGTAAAGAACTATAGCAAGTAAAGAACTATGACTTCTACAACATCTACAAGAAGCCTATGTGAGTGTGTCACTCATTAAGTATCATTCATCAAATACATCATAACAGAAAAGCCTTTTAGAAACACACATCTAGAACATCTATAATGAAATACAAAGTCATACTGAAATCATACTAAGCTAAAACAGGACATTCTGTGAATATTCCATGCAGCATTGCATTGCATCATATGATTAAGGGAAATAATTTGCCAAAAACCACGGATTAAGTGTAAATGTGCATACAGTCACTGTGATACATTTTGTACTGGAAGAACTGCAAGGAGGTATTATATACTGATACTTGGCTCAAGGAATAGGATTATTTGATTTAGATTATTAAAGGGAAATATCTTCAGGGAAGATATAGGGAAATATGAAGGGAAATTTGAAGAAGAAAAACATGAATACATGACTAGCACAAACTTTTTTCTCGGGATGTTTTATGCCATCTCATTCAACATACAACATGCCATCTTGACATTTTATTGGACTCGTTGATTCCATGAGACAGGTGAGGTGAGAAATCTGTATGCAGGTCAAGAAGCAAGAGTTAGATTTGGACATGAAACAACAGACTGGTTCCACATTGGGAAAGGAGTACAAAAAGGCTGTATATTGTCACCCTGCTTGTTTAACTTATATGCAGAGTACATCATGAGAACTACTGGGGTGAATGAAGCACAAACTAGAATCAAGATTGCCGGAAAAAATATGAATGATCTCAGATATGCAGATGAGACCACCCTTATGGCAGACAGCAAAGAAGGACTAAAGAGCCTCTTGATGAAAGTGAAAGAGAAGAGTGAAAAAGTTGGCTTAAAACTCAACATTCAGAAAACTAAGATCACGGCATCTAGTCCCATCATTTCATGAAAACAGATGGGGAAACCATGGAAACAGTGACAGACTTAAACTTTTGGGATTCCAAAATCACTGCAGATGGTGGCTGCAGCCATGAAATTAAAAGACACTTGCTCCTTGGAAGAAGAGCTATGACCAACCTAGACAGCATATTAACAAGCAGAGACATTGCTTTGCCTACGAATGTCTACCTAGTCAAAGCTATGGTTTTTCCAGTAGTCATATATGGATATGGGAGTTGGACTATAAAGAAAGCTGAGCACCAAAGAATCAATGCCATTGAACTGTGGTACGGGAGAAGACTCTTCCGAGTCCCTTTGACTGAAAGGAGATTCAACCAGTCCATCTTAAAGAAAATTAGTCCTGAATATTCTTTGGAAGGATTGCTGCTGAAGCTGAAGCTCCAATAATTTGGCCACCGGATGTGAAGTACTGACTCATTGTAAAAGACCCTGATTCTGGGAGAGATTGAAGGTGGAAGGAGAAGAGGACGACAGAGGATGAGATGGTTGAATAGCATCGCTGACTCAATAGACATGAGTTTGAGTAAGTTGAGGAAGTTGGTGATGGACAGGGAAGCCTGGTGTGCTATAGTCCACTGGGTTGCAAAGAGTTGGACATGATTGAGTGACAGAACTGACCTGAACTGAACTGACTCCATGAGGGCTTCCCAGGTGGTGCTAGCAGTAAAGAAACTGCAGACCAACGCTGGAGGCATCAGAGACGTATGTTTGACTCCTGGCTTCGGAAGATCCCTGGAGAAGGAAGTGGCAAGAATTCCAGCACTCTTGCCTGGAGAATCTTATGGTTAGAGGGGCTTGGCAGACTATGTCCATAGGGTCACAAAGAGCTGGACATGACTGAAGCAACTTAGCACCTTAACTCCATGAAGGTGTACTTTTTTTTTTTTTCACTTTGACTGTAATATGCTAACTACTCTACCAATGACCTAACCATAGTCCTTTTGGTGAAAAATTATTTTATTTTAAAAATCAACATAAGCTTTTAAATAAAATTTAGGCAGTTGAATTCATTATATTACATATTAAAACCAACTTTAATGCAGCAGAAAAGAAGGTAGGAAGAGCAATTACCAGAGGAAAAAAATAGCATAAAACTGAAATATTATCTGATATAATGTTCAAACCAGCAAAATCACCATTAAAAAGAAATATAAACCTGTATCTATCCATACTTATTCTTACAGATCAAGCCTACCTCAGTCAGATTCTGGGTGATATCTCTGAGTACCAGAGATAAACAGAAAATGATCAAGCACTCTGTGCCTTTTTGTACATAGCATACTTTATCTGATTTACCCAGCCTATTCTTTTGTCTCTCTCCCTTTCATTGATAGTATAGTAAGTACAACTTTGACTCTAAATTAGTAAAAATGCAAAACCTGAAAAAAAAAAACAAAATAAAAATGATACAACATTTGGACAATTGATCATTCTTACTTTATAACTAAATTCTTAGTGGAATCTCTAAAATGAATTAGTAATTTTATATACATTTTCCATCCTTAAATAAACTATTTATTCTTTAGGAATTAAGGCAAGTGAAATAGTTGAATATTAATGAATTACTATAGGAGAGTCTTTGGACAGCAAGGAGATCAAACCAACCAAACCTAAGGTAAATCAACCCTGGAATTAATCCTGAAATCAACACTGGAGGGACTAATGCTGAAGCTAAAGCTTCAACACTTTGGATACCTGATGCAAAGAGCTGACTCATCGGAAAAAAAAATGATGATGGGAAAGATTGAAGGCAGGAGGAGAAGGGGGCAAGAGACAATGAGAGGGCTGGATGGCATCACCAACTCAATGGACATGAGTCTGACCAAATTCCCAGAGATAGTGAAAGACAGGGAAACCTAGTGTGCTGCAAAGTGAAAAGTGAAGTCTCTCAGTCGCATCCAACTCTTTGCAACACCATGGACTCTAGCCTACCAGGCTCCTCTGTCAATGGGATTTTCCAGGCAAGAATACTGGAGTGGGTTGCCATGCTGCAGGCGGGTTGCAAAGAGTTGGACATGACTTAGCAACTGTCGACAACAGCAATGTTACTCAGAAGAAAAAAAACTGTATCTATACAGAAGGATGTGCTTCCCTGGTGGTAAAGAATTGTCCTGCCAATGCAGGAGACACAGGTTCAATCCCTGATCTGGAAAGATCTCCTGGAGAAGGAAATTGCAACCACACTAGTATTTTTGCCTGGGAAATTCCACTGATAGAGGAGCCTGACAGGCTACAGTTCATGGGGTTGCAAATACAACTTAGCGAGTGAACAATAATAACAAATAGAATAATATAAAGAGATGTCTATCTATTTATATATAGATATCTCTATCCAGTAGAGAATATCTTCCTACCTGCTGCACCTGTGGAGAACACTAATTGCAAATTCTCTTTCTCTCATCTCTTTAAGCTACATGATAATGATTACTCTACTTTGTTCCCATTTCACATTAAATCTCAGCTTGAATGGAGTAATTAAACATACAAACTGCATTATATTTATGTAACAGACATCCTGGAATATGAAGTCAAGTGGACCTTAGAAAGCATCACTATGAACAAAGCTAGTGGAGGTGATGGAATTCCAGTTGAGCTATTTCAAATTTTGGAAGATGATGCTGTGAAAGTGCTGCATTCATTATGCCAGTAAATTTGGGAAACTCAGCCATGGCCACAGGACTGGAAAGGGTCAGTTTTCATTCCAAATCCGAAAGAGAGGCAATGTCAAAGAATGCTCCAACTACTGCACAATTGCACCCATCTCACACGCTAGTAAAGTAATGCTCAAAATTTTCCAAGACAGACTTCAGCAATACGTGAACTGTGAACTTCCAGATGTTAAAGCTGGATTTTGAAAAGGCAGAGTAACCAAAAATCAAATTGCCAACATTCGCTGAATCATCAAAAAAGCAAGAGAGTTCCAAAAAATCATCTCTTTCTGCTTTATTGACTATGCCAAAGGCTTTGACTGTGTGGATCACAATAAACTGTGGAAAATTCTGAAAGAGATGGGAATACCAGAACACCTTACCTGCCCCTTGAGAAACCTGTATGGAGGTCAGGAAGCAACAGTTAGAACTGAACATGGAAAGACAGACTGGTTCCAAATAGGAAAAGGAGTACGTCAAGGCTGTATATTGTCACCCTGCTTGTTTAACTTATATACAGGGTACATCATGAGAAACACTGGGCTGGAAGAAGCAAAGGCTGGAATCAAGATTGCTGGAAGAAATATCAATAACCTCAGATATGCAGACGAAACCATCCTTATGGAAAAAAGCGAAGAGGAACTAAAAAGCCTCTTGATGAAAGTGAAAGGGGAGACTGAAAAATTTGGCTTAAAGCTCAACATTCAGAAAACTAAGATCATGGTATCTGGTCCAATCACTTCATAGCAAATAGATGAGGAAACAGTGGAAACAGTGTCAGATTTTATTTTGGGGGGCTCCAAAATCACTGCAGATGGTGATTGCAGCCATGAAATCAAAAGACGCTCCTTGGAAGGAAAGTTATGACCAACCTAGAGAGCATACTGAAAAGCAGAGACATTACTTTGCCAATAAAGGTCCATCTAATCAAGGCTATGGTTTTTCCAGTATTCATCCATGGATGTGAGAGGTGGACGGTGAAGAAAGCTGAGTGCCAAAGAATTGATGCTTTTGAAATGTGGTGTTGGAGAAGCCTCTTGAGAGTCCCTTAAACTGCAAGGAGATCCAACCAGTCCATCCTAAAGGAGATCAGTCCTGGGTGTTCATTGGAAGGACTGATGTTGAGGCTGAAACTCCAATACTTTCGCCACATCATGCGAAGAGTTGATTCACTGGAAAAGACCCTAATGCTGGAAAGAATTGTGGGCAGGAGTAGAAGGGGACGACAGAGGATGAGATGGTTGGGTGGCATCACTGACTGGTTGGACATGGGTTTGGGTAGACTCCGGGAGTTGGTGATTGACAAGGAGGCCTGGCATGCTGCGATTCATGGGGTCACAAAGAGTTAGACACAACTGAGTGTCTAAACTGAACTGAACTGAACAGACATTTATCATTCTTTTAGGACATATGTCATGATGGAATACTGTTAGCATATTTGAAAGCTCTCCTAAAGGGAAATACAGAAATCTGTCTTTCTTACTACAGCGCATAGATTTGATCATGGTTCCACAAATCAAATTCAGTGTATGAAGCCTTAATCTAGAAACAAGTCTTGTGGAGAATCAAGCAAAACATAGCTTTTGTTATCATGTTATGGGAGGCTAACAATGTTCCACTTTCAGAGTCGGTTTGGCAGTAATTCTAACAATTGTGCCTGGTGGTAGCATGTACACATCAAGCTGCAGGGTCTATGAGTGGAACTGGTTGGGGTCAGTACATTTCCATTGGAACCATCTTGTAATTTCATTGTCTTGATGTTCCTCACTATGAGTCATTACAGCCTGGTACTCAGGCATTTCTTAAGATTCTGTGGGCTTAATAATAGCAATTGATTAATTCATTTCCTCTAGAAACTAGTTAAAGATGTTTTGATTGTTTGCAAACAAACAAAAACCCTCTGACTCGTATACTCTAATACAAATTTTAAATCATATAAAATTGTTTGTTACTTCAAAATATTTGAAATAAGTAATAGAGAATCCGTATCTATAAGAACACAGATCAGAAGCCTTTGGAATCAATACCTTTAGCTACAGATGTAAAAAATGAAGTAATGTCTTCACTTGCTAGGGAAATATATATTTTTCATAGTTTTATACTTCATGACACTCTTATTTTATACTCTGAATTCCATATATAGTTTAGGAACATGAAGGACAAAGGGGTTCCATTAGAAATATGATTAATATATAATTGCAGGTTGTGGCTTATTGTTAAGATATTACCTTGTTCCATAAAAGCAAACCTTTACTCTTTGAGAGAGTTGCCTGATGATGTTAACGACTCTCTTTAATTTTTATTTTATTAAAGTTTTCAATAAGTTTCTAAATGAGCTGTGAGCCTTTGCTTATATGATTGCTTTCTTTCTAAAAATATGATAATATAATGATATGGTCAGCTTTCTTTGTAAGGATTTTGGAAAGAAAACAATTCAAGGGCAATGCCCTTAGTCATTGTTATTTGTAGATATATATATTTTTTAAAGTATATAGGAAGTGTATTGGTTCAGGAAAAAAAATAATAAAGTAGAAAATTTGACAGAAATAGATTTTTGCTATGAAAGGTGAAACTCACCCTCATGCCATGATTTAAAAAGCAATGCTAATTTTAGGTAGAGAATACAAATAACAGAAAGTGCAGACATTGTCTAGAGAATCCCGTGGTCAAAGGAGCCTGCTGGGCTGCTGTCCATAGCGTCACACAGGGTCAGACACAACTAAAGTGACTTAGCATACATGCATGAATTGGAGAACGAAATGGCAACTCACTCCAGTATTCTTGCCTGGAGAATCCCAGGAACAGAGGAGCCCAGTGGGCTGCTGTCTATGGGGTTGCATAGAGTCAGACACGACTGAAGTGACTTAGCAGCAGCACACATTGTATGCTTGAGTTAGAAGAAAGATGCAACATTAAGCAGACATCCCAGGGATTAACAAGCCAATTCTAACATTTCTCTGGAACCATAATTACAATCACTGAAATAGGAAGCCGACATCTCAGA
Source organism: Antilocapra americana (assembly GCA_007570785.1). NCBI lineage: Eukaryota > Metazoa > Chordata > Mammalia > Artiodactyla > Antilocapridae > Antilocapra > Antilocapra americana. Next base: position 5,463,748 of record ML664163.1, on the reverse strand, counting down.
GTAGATGATGTGGATAAGTTGTGAGATGGTACATACAGCAGGGAATCTTTACCAGGAAAACAGAGTCTACAACGTACAAATGCTTAGTCTGTTGTGTGCATGCTCAGCTGCTCCATCGTGTCCAACTCTTTGTGACCCCATCAACTGTAGTCTGCCAGGCTCCTCTGTCCATGGAATTCTCCAGGCAAGAATACTGGAGCACATTGCCACTTCCTACTCCACAGAATCTTCCCCATATCAGGGATCAAAACTGTGTCTCCTGTGTTTCCTGCATTGGCAGGAAGATTTTTTACTACTGAACCACCTGGGAAACACTTAGTCTACAGTAGTCAAAACCACTTCTAGAGAGATAACTGGAGATGGAGATTAGAAACTAGTGTGACTGTTACCTATTTTCCCATATGCATATGTGGCATTTATAGTTGTCTCTATAAAATAATCATTATATATGTATGCATAATTATATTATACCTTTTGCCAATACCATGGAATTCCAAGAGAAATATCCTTTACACACGGTTATATGTTAGTTACATGGTTCATGGTTGATATAGATTTTTTGTGACAACCAGAAAAAAGATTTTGGTGGCCTCAGAGTGAGTTTTTGTATGTTATATGAGATTGGTTTACTCCTAGCTAGTCTTTGAGTGAAACGGTCATAGAAACCTTAAACATATTTCCAGTAAAGAGAAAAAGTATAAGAGCCATGAAAGAAGCATATTTCTCAGGAAGCAGAAGTAGGAAAAACAGAAATGCTAGCAACAGTAGAACATACAAAGATTCACAGTATAAAAGCAGACATGTAAGATGCTCCACATTTGTATGTTGAAACAAAGACAATGCAACATCAACTTTAAGGAGAGAAATCGGGAAATAATAGAATCAGAATCCTATTGCAGTTTTATAGTAAGGGAAAGCATTTAATCATTAAACACGATGTTTTGTCCTGATAACACAGTTAGACCAAGGATCTGTCTGTTTCCTTCTGTGAAACAGAAGATATGCAAAGCTGCACTACATTAATCCTTATGGATCCAAAGAGCTTTACTGAAATATGTAATACAAAGTAGACTTAATGATTATGAAGTTAAAGAGTATAGTAAAGACAAAGTCCATTGTCCTGTCATAAGGAATGTGTTTTTAATATGGATTCATTACCTTACTGCTGAGGACTGAACTGTGTTCCACCCAAAATCCCTATGTTGAAATTCTAATCCCCAACACTTCAGAATGTGACTTAGCTGGAGATAGAGACTTTAAAGAGGTGATTTAAGTTAAAATGAATCCTTTAGGGTGGGTCTTATTCCAGTATGATTATAGCCCTTATAAGAAAAGAAAATGTGGACACACGGAGAGAGAACAGGGATGCACCTACAGAACAGAAAGGTCCCTGTGAGGACAAAGTGAAAAGATATCCATCTGCAACCCAACCATAGAGGCCTCAAAGGAAATTAAATCTGCCAACACCTTGATCTTGGACTTCCAGCTTCCAGAAGTGTGAGAAAAATAAAACTCTGTTGTTTAAGCCACCAAGTCTATGCTATTTTGTTATAGCAACCATAGAAAACCAATATATTTACCATTGGATATATTTTGGCAAGGTTTATAAATATAATACATGCATATTATACTGTATTAAATGAATAAGATTCAGTTTGGTCTATATATTATTGTCCATCTGTAATATATGGTAATGATTGGTATACATTAATTTTCTAGAAATGTTGAAATTTTTTGTAAACAGACACCATATTAAAAGAGCTAAAATATAAATATCATTTGTGCATCTCCATGTCAAAGTGACTAATATCTAGTTTTCTAATTAAGGGCATTTTAACTGTACATTTCTCTTTCAATGTGAGTGTACATTGCAAATTAAATTTTAAAAAGAAATATATAGATATCATCAGAATTTCTAACCCCATATAGTATGTTTTAAACTATAAAATATCTTTTATAATGATGAAACATTCTTTATGTTGAATAATATGCAGCAAAATAACAATATTAATACACATACATTTGATTAAAACTCCCACTGTATGCTTACTAAAGAATTTCTCTTACAATTTCCTCTTCCTGACCTTTTTTTTTTACCAACTTCTAGTTTCAGGAAGTACCTGTAAAGTCAGTTATGTACAAAAAACTGATGGTGCATTTATAACAAGGAATGCATATATCTGCGTGATTCATAAGAAAACAGAGATTAGTAGCCCTTAGAAATAGTAGTTTTACTAAAAAAAAATTGGTATCATGCTTACCAACTTTGAAAAAAAATGGTTTAATGAAACCTGATATGGTGACAGCTTCTCCCAATTCCCACCCTACTCAAACACTGAACATGAAATTCCACTCCCAATACTTCCCTAATGTATTGCATTATGAATTCTAAAATGTTTGTGAGACTTTAGCACTTATTGAAGCCCAGAATTTGACACATAGTCAGTTTCTGGTATGTATGCCTTGAATGAATGAGTTAAATATTTTGAAAATTAGTGCACCATAATCTGAGTGATCACTGAAACATTTATGCATTTTTGATATAATATGAACAACTGTTTGGGCTTCCCAGGTGGCTCAGTGGGTAAAAGAATCCACCTGCAAAGCAGGAGATGTGCAGGTTAAATCCCTGGGTCAGGAAGATTCTCCTGGAGGACATCACAACCCACTCCAGTATTCCTGCTTGGAGAATTCCATGGACACAGGAGGCTGGCAGGATAGAGCCCACAGGGTCACAAAGAGTTGGACATATTGAAGTGTCTGAGCACACAAGCATGCACTATATAGCTTGCTTTAGGTTTGAAAGTGAAAGTGAAGTCATTCAGTCATGTCCGACTCTTTGCAACCCCATGGACTGTAGCCTACTAGGCTCCTCCATTCATGGGATTTTCCAGGCAAGAGTACTGGAGTGGGGTGCCATTGCCTTCTCTAGGAGATCTTCCTGACCCAGGGATAGAACCCAGGTCTCTCACATTGTAAGCAGACCCTTTTACCACTTTTACCTCCCTCCACCAGGGAGGCCCATATAGTTGCTTTAGATTTGGATACTAAATAAAACTATGATGAAGTGAATTAAATGGATCTAATGGGCTTAGTCATACTATGAAGGGAAATGCAAAACTGAATTATCTTTTGGATATATTATCCAGATTTATTACTGACAAATTGCTTACCATTGCTTAATTCACTGAGAGCAGTATATTATTTCATTTTTGTATTAAAATGTGAGATGGAAAATACTGAAATTGTAATTCTAATTGTATTATCCAACACCTATATTTAATTGAGAATTAATCATTCATTTGAAAACAGACAACAGTTAGTCCACACAAACTTTTACAAACCATTTGAATGACCTATGTTAAGACTATTTATAAATTTCTGCAAACTTCTGATGTAAAGCAGGCATCCCCTATAATACTCCTCACACACTATCTTAGCTCTCTAATTTGTGAATGCTAAAGAAGAATGCTTACCACTGTCTGTTTGCTATTAAGAAACATCAATTCAAATGTTGTTTTCCTCTGTATACTCTAATTATAATTTTGAGAATATTTAAGGACAATTTTCTCTCTATTGGGCATTTTTTTAGGCAAAATCAAAAATTAACTCAAATATTTCACTTTTGTTTGACTCTCTGGAATCCTATAAATTGGGGGGAAAAAATTCAAAACAACAACAACGAAAAAGTGGCCATGAATTTACCATATAATTTGAAGATTATGGCAAAGTGTTGTCCTTAGTATTTCCTGAAAAGTAAAACTTAAAGCTTGATAAGTATGTTCATGGAATGCCTAGTATTCTCTTGGTGATAAGCTAGTAGATACAAAGATGAATGTGACTTAGTTCCGAACTGTATTGAATTTATAATAGAGTATAAATTATGGTTAGTGTTTCAATTCCAAACAACAGTTGAGCATTGTTCTATGTTCTATGGTGTTATTCAAGGTAGTAAAATATACTAAATAAATGCTCTCATATAGTGGTCTATTTGGTAGGTAAGCTGTATGCAATGTCATAAGGAGGGAGTCCAGATAGTGGGTAACTGAGTAACAAATTTAGTGGTAGAGACTGTGTGTTTGAGTTCTCAGACCCAAGCAATAAGATACATTTTTAGTTGGACAAATCAGTGAATGCTACACTGTTTTCCACATCTCAGTGGAATGTTTTCCACATCTCAGTGTTGGCTTAAATCTCTAAGCTCATCACTAGAAATTCTTACAAGTAAGAAAAAAAGCTAGCACTGGTAGAGAAGAGTTTTATATAAATTGTATAATGACCTATCAATGATGCATTCTCATAAGGTAATAAGATGCCCTGAATGAGTTCTCCCTATATATTAATGGTCTTCAATTATGCTGTGCAGACAATCTCAAAATCCATAACCAAAAAAGACATAATTAACTAACAAGGTTTTGTACACTAGTTGATAAAGTAACTAAGTTTGCTTCTACTAAAGAAGAAAAGCATAATGAAGAGGAGGGGCAGTGGAAGAAGGAGAGAGGAAAAGAGAAAGAGGAAAGGAGAGTGTGGTAAAGGAGAGAATAAGGAGACATTATAGGAGGAGAGAAGAGGAAATGAGAATGTTTAGAAGGAAGAGGAGAAGAAGGGACAGGAAAGAATAAAATGAATTCAATTTTCAAGAGTATTAACTACAATACTAAGGTGTCCTGTTTTTTTGGAATCTTATGTTTATTTTTCTGTTTGTCAGCTTAAATGTATATCATTTTCCATATTTCTGTTGGGTTAAAATGAAATACAAATTCCTTTCCAGGTCTATGACTTTAATGTTTTAGATTCTACAATCTTTTCAATTTCTTCACAGATCACTCTTCTCTTTGATCACTATGTTATAGCCACTAAACCCATTCAGTTCTTTGCTCCTGTGAGTTTTCTCTTCCTTGAAGTCTCAAAATATATTTTCTCATCTGACATTCTTCCAAGAATGGTTGTTTGAATAGCTAATACCCTGTATGCCACTTTCTATGAGAGAGTCACACTGTCATTATCATTTAAAGTATCTCTTCATCTGCATATTGCAGTACTATGTCTATATTGTTTCTTATATTTTGCAATTTTGAACTTTTTCTTTACCTTTATTTAAATTATATCCCTACTACACAAAAAATAAGACAGGGATAATACATGTCTTATTGATCATTGACTACATAATGCTCTAGATAAGTATGTCTCAAAAAGTAGGTGCTCAAGAAGACAGTTTTTAAATAATGCAAACAATGGGTAAATTAAGATATAAATTAAAAAATAAATGCTTTCTCTTTATTATACTCCTTATGGTTCCAATTTTCTTATTACCTTGATAGCTCTTTGAGATTTCCAAACTTCCATTTATCTGGAATTATCTAATTATTCTTTGACCTTGACCACATTTTCATTCCAAAATTTGTTTTGATCTTTTTATTTTTTAATTTTCTTTTTGGCCAGAATCCTGAGTCTCATTTCACCATAAAATGTCAAACATGAGAAACTTTTATATATTAACTCACATTTTGAAAACATGGCGGGCTTTTATTAGTACTTAAATAATAACCAATACTTGCTTTTTTTTTCCTTGTTGGTAGAATTAGAATTTGGTCACTATTATGACTTAAGAGTAAAAATCTGATAGTCAAATATGATAGGCCCATTCTTAGCAGTGATTGTCTTACAAGTCTGTAAAATGGCAAAATTTTGACAAAAGAGATACATAAAAAGAAATAGTCTGTTATAAAAATTTATGTTTTGTCCAAACACAAAATACTTTCCTGTTGGTAACAAAATTTATCTTCAAAAACTGTCATTGTGTTATATAATTGCCAATGAGCCAATGATGAACAAGCTGAATCATGGACAGATTAAAAAGCTTCAAGTGTTTGGCTGACATTATCCCTCTCTCTTTTTTGCCTTAAGGGAGATGAAGGAGGCAGAAAAGATTTGTCAGTCAACCCTTCTTCTCTTACATTGTATATAAATGAATAGAGTGGGGCTCAACATCCTGAGTGTGACCAGAGCATAATGGTTTGTAAGACAAAAGTACCTAAAACTCTACAAGTGTTGTTGTTGTTTTTCAGCCGCTAAGTCACGTCTGACTCTTTGCAACCCCATGGACTGCAGCACGCCAGGCTTCCCGATCCTTCACTATCTCTCAGAGTTTGCTCAAAAGTATGTCCATTGAGTCTGTGATGCCATCCAATCATCTCACCCTCTGTTGCCTCCTTATCCTGCCCTCAATCTTTCATGATATCAGGGTCCCTTCCAATGAGTCAACTTTTCACATCAAATGGCCAAAGTACTGGAGCTTCAGCCTCAGCATCAGTCCTTCCAATGAATATTCAAGATTTATTTCCTTCAGGATTGACTGGTTTGATCTCCTTGCTTCCAAGGGACTCTCAAAAGACTTCTCAAAGCACCACAATTTAATAAATGCATTAGTTCTTCATTGCTCAGCTTTCTTAATGGGCCAACCCTCACATTAGTGCATGACTTCTGGACAAACCATATCTTTGATGATATGGACATGTGTCAATAAAGTAATGTCTCTGCTTTTTAATACACTGTCTATGTTTGTCATAGTTTTTCTTGCAAGGGGCAAGTGTCTTTTAATTTTCTGGCTGCAGTCACAATCTGCGGTGATTCTGGAGCCCAGGAAAAGAAAGTCTGTCACTTACTGTTTCCATTTTTAATTCATTTGTTTGAGATGAACTAATGGGACCAAAATCCATGATCTTAGTCTTCTGAATGTTGTTTTAAACTGGCTTTTCCACTCTCCTCTTACACCTTTTTCAAGAGATTCTTTAGTTCCACTTCACTTTCTGCCATTAGGGTGGTATCATCTGCATATCTGAGGTTGTTGACATTTCTCCTGGAAATCTTGATTCCAGCTAGTGAATCATCCAGCCCAGCAGTAATGATGTACTCTGTATCAGTTCAGTTCAGTCACTCAGTCATGTCCAACTATTTGCAACCCCATGAATCACAGCATGCTAGGCCTCCCTGTCTATCACCAACTCCCAAAGTCTACCCAAACCCATGTCCATCACCTTGGTGATGCCATCTGGCCATCTCATCCTCTGTCATGCCCTTCTCCTCCTGCTCCCAATCCTTCCCAGCATTAGGGTCTTTTCCAGAGTCTACTCTTTGCATGAGGTGGCCAAAGTATTGGAGCCTCAGCTTCAACATCAGTCCTCCCAATAAACACCCGGGACTGATCTCCTTTAGGATGGACTGGTTGAATCTCCTTGCAGTCCAAGGGACTCTCAAGAGTCTTCTGCAACACTACAGTTCAAAAGCATCAATTCTTTGGCACTCAGTTTTTTTCACCATCAAACTCTCACATTCATACATGAATACTGGAAAAACCATAGCCTTGATTAGATAGACATTTATTGGCAAACTAATGTCTCTGCTTTTAAATATGCTATCTAAGTTGGTCAGAACTTTCTTTCCAATGAATAAGCATCTTTTAATTTCATGGCTGCAATCACCGTCTGCAGTAATCCAAGCCTATGCCCCAACCAGTAACTCTGAAGCAGCTGAAGTTGAACGGTTCTATGAAGACCTACAAAACCTTTTAGAACTAACACTCAAAAAAGATGGCCATTTCATTATAAGGGACTGGAGTGCAAAAGTAGGAAGTCAGGAAACACCTGTAGTAACAGGCAAATTTTGCCTTGGAGTACAGAATGAAGCAGGGTAAAAGTTAATATAGTTTTGTCAACAGAACACACTGGTCATAACAAATACCCTCTTCCAACAACACAAGACAAGACTCAACACATGGACATCACCAGATGATTAACATTGAAATCAGATTGATTATATTCTTTGCATCCAAAGATGGAGAAGCTCTATACAGTCAGCAAAAACAAGACTGGGAGCTGACTGTGGCTCAGATCATGAACTCCTTATTGCCAAATTCAAACTGAAATTGAATAAAGTAGGGAAAACCACTAGACCAGTCAGGTATGATCTAACTCAAATCCCTTATGATTATACAGTGGAAGTGAGAAACAGATTTAAGGGACTAGATCTGATAGAGTGCCTGATGAACTATGGACAGAGATTCGTGACATTGCACAGGAGACAGGGGTTAAGATGATCCCTATAGAAAGGAAATGCAAAAAAGCAAAATGGCTGTCTGAGAAGGCCTTACAAATAGCTGTGAAAAGAAGATAAGCAAAAAGCAAAAAAGAAAATGAAAGATTTTCCCATCTGAATGTAGAGTTTCAAAGAATAGCAAGGAAAGATAAGAAAGCCTTCCTCAGCGATCAATGAAAAGAAATAGAGGAAAACAATTGAATGGGCAAGAGATCTCTTCAAGAAAATTAGAGATACCAATGGGACATTTAATGCAAAGATGGGCTCGATAAAGGACAGAAATGGTATGGACCTAACATAAGCAGAAGATATTAAGAAGAGGTGGCAAGAATACACAGAAGAACTGTACAAAAAAGATCTTCACAACCCAGATAATCATGATGGTGTGATTGCTCACTTAGAGCCAGACATCCTAGAATGTAAAGTCAAGTGGGCCTTAGAAAGCATCACTATGAACAAAGCTAGTGGAGGTGATGGAATTTCAGTTGAACTCTTTCAAATCCTGAAAGATGATGCTGTGAAAGTGCTACATTCAATATGCCAGCAAATTTGGAAAATTCAACAGTGGCCACAGGACTGGAAATGGCCAGTTTTCATTCCAATCTCAAAGAAAGGCAATGCCATAGAATGCTCAAACTACTGTACTCTGCAGAGGAGTTAACTAAGCAGTGTGGTAATATACAGTCTTAATGTATTCCTTTCCCAATTTTGATCCAGTCCATTGTTCCATGCCCAGTTCCAATTGGAAATCTGTAGCTGAAGAACAGAGGATGGAGACATCCTTTCAATCATCTTCCAATAATGAAAAACTGTCCTGTTGAAAGCTCTGACTTTCTTTTTGTACTCTAAGAGGACAAAACTACAGTTTAAGTTATAAGAAGGCAAATTTCTTCTGTCCATAAGAATGTATTTCCTAACTATTTAACCATATAATATTTCCATGAGCTGAGTCATAAGATAGTGAGTTCCTTACTACTATAGGTATTTGTACTCAAATATGGGACTGTCATTACTTGGGATTCAGTGACTTTACAGTATTTTTTTTTCTTTTATGTGTACCTGTTGATTCCCCACAACCCTTCTGCCCCAAATAAAACCTTGCGTAGAATTCCAGTTTATAAATCAGGTAAGCACAATACCTTAGCTTGGATTAGGGTTAAACTGCCAGTGAAGAATCCTAGTATCTCAGAGAACACTACTTGAAAATCATTAAATAGTAAATTTTGGATGAGGACTAGAATCTCTGAGACCCTTTTCTTTCTGAAAATCTATGAACAAATTAAAACATTTCATACAGTGACATTCATCCACTCTCTTGAATTTGTATTAGACAAACAATCTTAAATGTTCAGGTTATTTCTTTCTGTTTTCTCTATCTCTCTTTCTCTCTTTCATTTTTTTATTGTGCTGGGTCTTAATTGCTATACATGGGCTTTCCTAGTTATGGTGAGCAGGGGTTACTTGTGTGTGTTTGGGGGGGGCATGGACTTTTTATTGTGGAGCTTTCTTGTGTTACCTTCCTTCTATCTTAATGGAGCTAAAGGAGGCCAAGAAGGACATAATCAACCATAAAGATTATCTTTTATTCCATTCTTCTTGCCATATTCCACCTTCCTACCTGCTTCTTACCAAGAGAAGAAACAAGAAATGAGGAAAGATGGGCCAGCACTCTAATGTTTGGCCATTAGAGTACTAAAGCCTGGTTTCCACACTTTTTCAGAACTGAATTCCATGCTCCAAAGACTGTGTGCTATTGCATTAAATTTTGTCTAGAAAAAGTGTCATTTTACTTTACCGTGGACTTTTAAATGGCTTTCCACTACATTTCAAAGTTGAGAATGAATAAAGATATTTTGTTAGATGTAGAGGAAAACAGTCTTTTAAAACTTATTCCACCCAAGTAACAGTCCTATAATTACTACCTTCCATTAAATCAGCCTCTGAAAGTTATTTATTTACTTCCAAATGCCATCTCTAAGTTATATATTTTCAAGGATCCTCATCAGCTACCTACCCTAAAATAACATGGTATCTATTAATAAATAAAAAATGACAGATTGGAAAACAGAAAAAAGAAACAGTTTCTCTTCCATAAGGCTTTAAATGTCTAAATATTTTACCTATTTCTGAACTTTCTATAATATTTTACCTATAATATCAAGCCTGCTTAGGAAAAAAGTGATCAAAACAGCCAACAGTCAAATTGGAAAACGGAAGCTCCTATGCCTCTGCAGCATGCCAGGCCTCTCTGTTCATTACCAACTCCCTAAGTTTACTCAAACTCATATCCATTGAGTTGGTGATGCCATCCAACCATCTCATCTTCTTTTTATAGATCAACACCATCCTCAAGAAAAAGAAATGCAAAAAAAGCAATTTGGCTCTCTGAGGAGGCCTTATAAATAACTGTGAAAAGAAGAGGAGTGAAAGGCAAAAGAGAAAAGGAAAGATACACCTATCTGAATGCAGAGTTCCAAAGAATAGAAAGCAGAGATGAGAAAGCCTTGCTCAGTGATCAATGCAAAGAAATAGAGGAAAGCAATGGAATGGGAAAGACTAGAGATCTCTTTAAGAAAATTAGAGATACAAAGGGAACATTTTATGCAAAGATGAAGAGGGGCACAATAAAGAATAGAAATGATTAGGACCTAAGAGAAGCAGAAGATATTGAGGAAAAACTGACAAGAATATACAGAAGAAATATATATAAGAAAAGATCTTCATGACCCATATAATCACAGTGGTGTGATCATTTGCCTAGAGCCATACATCCTGGAATGTGAAGTCAACTGGGCCTTAAGAAGCATCACTATGAACAAAGCTAGAGGAGGTGATGGAATTCCAATTGAGCTATTTCAAATCCTGAAAGATGGCACTGTGAAAGTGCTGCACTCAATATTCCAGCAAATTTGGAAAACTCAGCAATGGCAGCAGGACTGGAAAAGGTCAGTTTTCATTCCAATCCCAAAGAAATGCAATGCCAAAGAATGCTCAAACTGCACAATTGCACTCATCTCACACGCTAGTAAAGTGATGTTCAAATTTCTCCTAGCCAGGCTTCAACAATATGTGAACCATGAACTTCCAGATGTTCAGGCTGGTTTTAGAAAAGGCAGAGGAACAAGAAATCAAATTGCCACCATCCACTGTATCACTGAAAAAGCAAGAGAGTTCCAGAAAAGCATCTCTTTCTGCTTTATTGACTATGCCAAAACCTTTGACTGTGTGGATCATAATAAACTGTGGAAAATTCTGAAAGAGATGGGAATACCAGACCATCTGACTTGCCTCTTGAAAAACTTGTATGCAGGTCAGGAAGCAACAGTTAGAACTGAACATGGAACAACAGACTGGTTCCAAATAGGAAAAGGAATACGCCAAGGCTGTATATGTTGTCACATTATCAGAGAAATGAAAATCAAAACCACAATGCGATACCATTTCACACCAGTCAGAATGGCTGCTATCCAAATGTCTACAAGCAATAAATGTGGGAAAGGGTGTGGGGAAAAGGGAATCCTCTTACATTGTTGGTGGGAATGCAAACTAGTACAGCCACTATGGAGAACAATGTGGAGATTCCTTAAGAAACTGGCAGTAGAACTGCTATATGACACAGCAATCCCACTGCTGGGCATACACACCAAGGAAACAAGAATTGAAAGAGACTTGTGTACCCCAATGTTCATCACCGCACTCTTTATAATAGCCAGGACATAAAAGGAACCTAGCTGTCCATCAGCAGATGAATGGATAAGGAAGCTATGGTACATATACACAATGAAATATTACTCAGCCATTAAAAAGAAAACATTTGAATCTGTTCTAATGATGTGGATGAAACTGGAGCTTATTATACAGAGTAAAGTAAGCCAGAAAGAAAAACACCAATACAATATACTAATGCATACATATGAAATCTAGAAAGATGGCTATGATAATCCTGTATGCAAGGAGGCAGGAGACACAGATGTATAGAACAGTCTTTTAGACTCTGTGTCAGAGGGCAAATGTGGGATGGTTTGGAAGAATGGCATTGAAGCATGTATATTATCATATGTGAAACAAATCACCAGTCCAGGTTCGATGCATGAGACAGGGTACTTGGGGCTGGTGCACTGGAATGGGATGAGGAGGGAGGTGGGAGGGGGTTTCAGGATGGGGAACACATGTACTCCTGTGGTGGATTCATGTCAATGTATGGCTAAACCAATACAATATTGTAAAGTAAAAAAAAAAAAAAAAGAAGAAAAGAAAAAAGTAAGTATTAAAAAAACAAACAAAAATATAAAATAGCTGTGCTGGCATATTTCATTTTCATGACTTCTATGTGGGTTCTTTTGCTTATTTCTGAATTTATGATATATCATAAATGGCCAACTTTCCAGAAATCTAATCCTACTATAGAATCTTTGTATGCCGTATAATATTCACACTAAGTCTACCAAGTATGTATGAAGGTGATTCTGACTTCTTAGAGCTCTTTGGCTAGTGTTCCAAATATCTCTAGATGTCAAGTCTATAAACATCTCCCATTCTTACACCAGTCCTTATAAACCCCAGTGACTCAGACTTCCACTCTGATGCTCATATAAATTAGACTCATTTGTATATCATTGTCTTAATAGCCAGAGAAAATATTCTACGTTCATAGGCAAATAGCCAAATGTATGCACGTCAAGCAAATAAATTTTAAAATTACCAAATGAATCAGAAAATTCCATTTGATTTCCCTTTAATTTAAAATTTTTTCATTAAATAATTGTGCTGTAATGAAATATTTTGTCCATATTTTGTATCACATACATCACTGACAATCACCATTCTTAGTCGTTTGCCATAATAATCAATATGTTACATTACTCTTGAAGTTAGGGTAAACTGATAATTGCAAATAGGAGAAGAGAAAGATATTTCTACTTTTAGCAGTCATTTTAAGGAGAGAAATAAAGGGTCTCTTTCTTAATGAGCACATTTATTGTAAGATGAGTACAAAGTCATGAATTTAGAATTAAGAGTACAAACTAAAGCATTATGACTCAGGGATATCTCCTGTGGTTCCAGATTTTAACCCCACTTAAAATAGAAACGCATACACCTAGAAACGTAACTACTTCTGGAGTTCTCTCATGATCTGGTTAGTCTTTCCTAAACCTTCCTCTCTTAGTTAAAGTTTCACATTTCAGTAGAGTTTGCTCACAGAGCTCTAAATGTGCAGAAACATAAAACATAAAAAAAAATGTTTTCTCTATAGCTCTACAACATGCTATAATCATCTATAGCTGCAAAAATTTTATTTCTTCCCTTATGTCATCAATGTTGTTTCATGTAAGCTTCTATTATTATATGCATATACATTTTCAATTTTAAAATCTCCCTAATATATTTTCTCTTGCATCACTCTGATATGTTTCTCTTTATCTCTACTCTGGTAAAATTCTTTGTTTGGAAGTTGTATTTACCTGTATTTTAGGAGTAATTCCAGACTTACGTGTTTTGTTTGCATACAATATCTTTTCCTATTCCTTTTTTAAAAACTAATCTTTGTGTTGCTATTTAAGTTGTGTTTTTTAGCATATAGTTATTAATATTCTATCTTTGCTGTAGTATATGTTAAATTCTACCCTGGACATTTTGAAAGTTATTTTGCTTTTTAATTGCAGTATTTAGACAAGCTGAGTCTTCCCTAGTGGCTCAGTGGTAAAGAACCTGCCTGCCAATGCAAAAGAGGAGAGCTTGATCCTTGGGTGGGGAAGATAACCATGGAGAAGCAAATGGGAACCCACTCCAATATTCTTCCCTTGGAAATCCCAGGGACAGAGGAGCCTGGTGGTCAGAGTAGTTCATGGGGTCACAAAAGACTTGGACACGGCTTAGAGACTAAAATAAAAACAAACGATTGCTAACACCATACACAAAAATAAACTCAAAATGGATCAAAGATCTAATCATAAGACCAGAAACTATAAAACTCCTAGAGGATAACATAGGCAAAATACTCTCCGACATAAACCAAAGCAGGATCCTCTATGACCCACCTCCCAGAATATCGGAAATAAAAGCACAAATAAACAAATGGGACCTAATTAAAATTAAAAGCTTCTGCACAACAAAGGAAACTATAAGCAAGGTGAAAAGACAGCCTTCAGAATGGGAGAAAATAATAGCCAATGAAGCAATGGACAAACAATTAATCTCAAAAATATACAAGCAACTCCTGCAGCTCCTTTCTAGAAAAATAAATGATCCAATCAAAAAGTGGGCCAAAGAATGTAACAGACATTTCTCCAAAGAAGACATAAAAATGGCTATAAACACATGAAAAGATGCTCAACATCACTCATTATCAGAGGAATGCAAATCAAAACCACAGTGAGGTACCAGTTTACACCAGTCAGAATGGCTGCCATCCAAAAGTCTACAAGCAATAAATGCTGGAGAGGATGTGGAGAAAAGGGAACCCTCTTACACTGTTGGTGGGAATGCAAACTAGTACAGCCACTATGGAGAACAATGTGGAGATTCCTTAAAAAACTGAAAATAGAACTGCCATATGACCCTGCAATCCCACTGCTGGGCATACACACCGAGGAAACCAGAATTGAAAGAGCCACATGTACCCCAATGTTCATCGCCGCATTGTTTACAATAGCCAGGACATGGAAGCAACCTAGATGCCCATCAACTGACGAATGGATAAGAAAGCTGTGGTACATATACACAATGGAATATTACTCAGCATTAAAAAAAAAATTCATTTGAATCAGTTCTACTCAGGTGGACGGAACTGGAGCCTATTATCCAGAGTGACGTAAGCCAGAAGGAAAAACAATACAGTATACTAATGCAAATGTATGGAATTTAGAAAGATGGTAACGAGAACCCAACATGCGAGACAGCAAAAGAAACGCAGATGTATAGCACAGTCTTGTGGACTCTGTGGAAGAGGGCAAGGGTGGGATGATATGGGAGAATGGCATTGAAACATGTTAATTATCATATGTGAAATCAATCACCAGCCCAGGGTTGATGCTCCGGGCTGGTGCACCGAGATGACCCAGTGGGAGGGAATCAGGAGGAAGGAGGGAGGGGGGTTCTGGAGGGGGAACATATGTATACCCATGGCGGATTCATGTCAATGTATGGCAAAACCAACACAATAAATAAAAGAAATTAAAAACAAACAAACAAACAAAAAAACAAACAGCATTACCCTGAGACCAAAGTTAGAAAAAAGTCATTTCAAAGAAATACTATTAATAATTTTTTTCAACATAGAAGTAAAAATCTTAACAGAATATTAGCCAGGTGAATCCAATACTACATTAAACTGATAATACATCCTGAACAGCTGGAGTTTATCTCAAGAATTCCAAACTGATTAATATATTAAAATTGGTCACATCACTAAACATATTAATATAACAAAGAATAAAGCATATAAATATTAAAAAAAAAACGATTGAATGTTATTAGGGATATGGTTCAATTTAGGCCTACTAAATTTATTTATCTATCATTTGTTTTCTGATTGATCTCTTTTGCTTTTAATTTTTATCTTTTGTCCTATTTTCTTGATATTTTTGTATGTTAAAATATATAATGGTTCATAGGCTATAGTTGCTCTAGGGATTACAACATAAGTATGAGTTCAGTTCAGTTCAGTTGCTCAGTTGTGTCCGACTCTTTGTGATCCCATGAGACTACAGCAGGCCAGACTTCCTTGTCCATCACCGGGAGCTTGCCCAAACTCATGTCCATCAAATCAATGATGCCATCCAACCATCTCATACTCTGTCATCCCCTTCTCCTGACTTCAATCTTTTCAGCATCAGGGTCCATTTTTCTTCCAATAAGACAGTTCTTCACACCAGGTGGCCAAAGTATTGAAGTTTCAGCTTCAGGATCAGTGCTTCCAATGAATATTCAGAACTGGTTTACTTTAGGATTGACTGGTTGGATCTCCTTGCAGTCCAAGGGACTCACAAGAGTCTTCTCCAACACCACAGTTCAAAAACATCAATTCTTCAGCACTCAGCTTTCTTTATAGTCCAACTCTCACATCCATACACGACTACTGGAAAAACCATAGCTTTGACTAGATGGAACTTTGTTGGCAAAGAAATGCCTCCACTTTTTAATATGTTAAATTGGTCATAGCTTTTCTTCCAAGCAGCAGGTGTCTTTTAATTTCATGGCTGCAGTCACCATCTGCAGTGATTTTAGAGCCCAAAAAAATAAAGCCTGTCACTGTTTCCACTGTTTTCCCATCTATTTGCCATAAAGTGATGGGACCAGATATCATCATCTTAGTTTTCTGAATGTTGTGTTTGAAGCTAGTTTTTTCACTCTTCTCTTTCACTTTCATCAAGAGGCTTTTTAGTCCCTGTTTGTTTTCTGCCATTATGGTGGTTTCATCTGTGTATCTGAGGTTATTGATATTTCTCCCAACAATCTTGATTCCAGCTTACATTTCATCCAGCCCAGCATTTCATATGATGTACTAACTCTGTATATAAGTTAAATAAGAAAGATGACAATATACAGCCTTGATGTACCCCTTTCCCAATATGACACAAGTTAGTACCAGCTAACTTACTGTGAAGATTGCACCATTTCTATTAAAATATAAAAGGTTTGTAACCATATGCAATATTTTCTCTTCTCTAGTCCCTTTATGTTACTGTTTTGGTATCTCTTACATATCCACACATTGTAAACCTTACCCCTCTTAAACGGAAATATCAATCTTTTTTATTTATCCAGCTGTTTAGTGTTTTTCTTCTCATTTCTTATTCCCCCTTAATCCATTCTCTCTGGTATTTTTTCCTTGTAGACATAATAAATTCTTTAGAAATACTTGTGGAAGATGTTTGCTGTTTTATATTATTTTAGCTTTATTTCGTCCTTTGGGAATACCTTCATTTTGCCTTAATTTCTGAAAGAAATTTCTCAAGATATAGAATTCTAGGTTGGAAGGCTTTTCTTTCAGTTTTAAAGACATTGTGCCAATGTGTTTTGATTTCCATCTTTTTGATGAGTGATTTGAAGTCATGTGAATTATTGTTTCCCTCTATATTATCTGTTATATTCTCTAGCTGCTATGAAGTCTTTCTTTTTTAAGTTTTGGTTGGCAGTTTTGTTATGTCTGTGTATGCATTTCATTTTTCTTTTTTAGTTTCTTCTGTTTGGATGTCACTGAATTTCTTGAACCTCTAAGTACATGTCTTTTAAGTATTCTGGGAAGTTTTGGCCATTATTGCTTAAAAACATTTTGTTTTTTCTGCTCTAATATTTTTCTATTCTCTTTCTGAGACTTCAACAGTACAAATGATACTTCTTTTGATGTTGTCACATAGATTTCTGAGACTCTATATTTTTTCCCATCCTTTTCTCATTCCTTTCTTCAGATTGAATGCAATTTATTTATTTATTCTCAAGTTCAGCAAATGTTTCCTCTTTCATCTCCATTCTGTTATCTTAGTATGAACAGTGGTTTTTTTCATTTTTTCAAATTCCATTTTGTTTTAGTTTCTACTTCCATACTGAGAAATTCTATCTTTCCATTAATTTAATGAAACACATTTACAGTAGCTACTTGAAAACATTTGTTTGACATTTAAACTATCTACATTTTCCCATGTTCAGTATCTGATTGTCTTTTCCCTTAAGAAGTAATCAGATATTTCTAGCTCTTTATATGCTGCACAACACTGGACTGGATCCTGGATATTTTCAATATTATAATGGGCACACTCTTGTTCCTTTAAGAAACCTCAGGAAAGTGTCGATTTTTTGTTTTGCTTAATTTTTTTTGGACAGACAACTGAGTCAATTTAAGAGAAAGTTCTGGCAGTACAATTTTCAGTTGACTTTTCAAAGCATATTCCTCTTTTGAATTTGTCCCCTGAATATACTACTCAGAGATTAGCCTAAAAACTGTGCATGTATGCTCAGTCATGTCTAACTCCTTGTGTATCTATGACATGTAGCCCACAAGGCTCCTTGTGTCTATGGGATTGTCCAGCACGAATACTGGAGTAGGTTGTCATTTCTTCTTCCAGGAGATCTTCCTTACAAATTGGGCCATGTCTAAATATCTGAGAATTTCTCAAAGACTGTGATATGCTGCTTTCTTTCTGTGCTGTGTGTGAGCACTCACTTTATGTTAGTGATCCCAAACATATATTTATTCATACATAGCATTGGCATACCACCTTCTTTAACTCTCCTCTCCAGGATTCCCATTGCATTCTTCAGCCTAAATAGGCTTCATTTACTGTTTCTTTCTTCAGAAATATAGGGTTTCTGAGTATTATGGGTTGAATTGTAGTAAATATGATAAAGACCTAGCCACAGGCACTTATCAATATAGTCTCTGAAAATGCTAAACAGATTTAAGTGAGATGATGACCTTCTCGAGTAAGATTGGCCCTAAATCTAATATCACTGATATCTTTATAGGAGGAGAAAAGATACAAAGATGGAAATTTC
This sequence comes from Antilocapra americana, assembly GCA_007570785.1. Classification (NCBI taxonomy): domain Eukaryota; kingdom Metazoa; phylum Chordata; class Mammalia; order Artiodactyla; family Antilocapridae; genus Antilocapra; species Antilocapra americana. The sequence continues at coordinate 5,445,157 of ML664163.1, read as the reverse complement.
TTTAAGAGCACCATGTTTTTGAAGACAGAGACACACAGGGAGCAGATGGAAATGAGATAATGTAGGTAGAAATTGGAGTGATATATCTACAAGTCAAGGAACACCAAAGATTGCTGTAAACACCAGAAAAAAGAAAAGCCATGGAAGAATTCTTTCTTTCAGTTTTCAAAGAAACCTACAGACACCTTGATATTGAACTTAATGCCTCCAGAAATGTGAGACAAACTTCTATTGTTTCAAGACATCCAGTTTTAGTACTTTGCTGGGATGTCCCTAAGAAACTAAGCCTTTGACTGTGTGGATCACAATAAACTGCATGGATCACTACAAAATTCTTTAAATTATTAAATAAATGGGAATTCCAGATCACCTGATCTGCCTCCTGAGAAATTTGTATGAAGGTCCAGAAGCAACAGTTAGAACTGGACATGAAACAACAGACTGGTTCCAAATCAGGATAGGAGACCATCAAAGCTGTATATTGCCATCCTGCTTATTTAACTTATATGCAGAGTACATCATGCACAATGCCAGGCTGGATGAAGCACAAGTTGGAATCAAGATTGCAGGGAGAAATATCAATAACCTCAGATATGCAGATGATACCATCCTTATGGCATAAAACGAAGAACAAAAGTGCCTCTTGATGAAAGTGAAAGAGGAGAGTGAAAAGGTTGGCTTAAAACTCAACATTCAGAAAACTAAGATCATGGAATCTGATCCCATCCCTTCATGTCAAGCAGATGGGAAGCAGTGGAAGCAGTGACAGGTTTTATTTTGGAGGGTCTCCAAAATCCTTGCAGATGGTGACTGCAGCCATGAAATTAAAAGATACTCCTTGGAAGAAAAGTTATGACCAACATAGACAGCGTATTATAAAGCAGAGACCAGCAAAGGTCCATATAGTCAAAACTATGGTTTTTCGAGTAGTCATATATGGTTGTGAAAATTTGACTATAAAGAAAGTTGAGCACTGAAGAATCAATGCTTTTGAACTGTGGTGTTGGAGAAGACTCTTGAGAGTTCCTTGAACAGCAAGGAAATCCAAACAGTCAATCCTAAAGGAAATCAGTCCTGAATATTCATTGAAAGGACTGATGCTGAAGCGGAAACTCCAGTATTTTGGCCACCTGATGCAAAGAACTGACTCAACTGAAAAGACCCTCATGGTGGGAAAGCTTGAAGGTGGGAGGAGAAGGGGACAACAAAGGATGAGATGGTTGGATGGCATCACTGACTAAATTGACATGAGTTTGAATAAACTCCTGGAGTCGGTGATGGACAGGGAGACCTGGCATGCTACAGTCCATGGGGTTGCAAAGAGTCGGACACGACTGAGAGACTGAACTGAACTGATGATCACCCTGATGCCAAAACCAAGAAACAATATTACAGAAAAAAGAAAATTACAAGTTAATATCATCAATGAACAGAGATGCTAAAATCTTCAACAAAAAATTAACCAACCAAATCCAACAATACATAAACAATATCATACTCCATTATCAAGTGGAATTTCTCCTTGGGATGAAAATTTTTTTTTCAATATCCACAAATCAAACAATGTGATACACCACATTAACAATTAAATATCAAACACCAAATGATCATCTCAATAGATGTGCTAAAAACTTTTGATAAATTTCAGCATCCGTTGTGGAGAAAAGAAACCCTCTTGCACTTTTGATGCAAATTTAAATTTACAGCCACTATGTATTGTATTGAGATTTCTTTTTAAAAAAAAGAAAAAAACTAGGAATAAAACTATCATATGACCCAATAATTCCAGTACTGTGCATGTACCCTAAGAAAATAATAATTCAAAAAGACACATGTACCCCAATGTTCACTGAAACAGTATGTACAATAACTAGGGCCTGGAAGCAACCTAAATGTTCATAAACAGATGAGTAGATAAAGATGTGTGGTACATACAAAAAATGGAATATTACTCAGCCATAAAAAAGAACAAATTTGAGTCTACCATAGTAAGTTATATGAAACTAGAGCCTGTTATACAGTGGGAAGTAATCAAGAAAAAGAAAAACAAATACAGTATAATAAAACATACAAATGAAATCTAGAAATAAGGTACTGATGAACTTATTTGCATGGCAGGAATAGAGGCACAAACATAGAGAATATATGAGTGGATATATTTGGGGAAGAAGAGGGTGCAATGAATTGAGAGGGTAGCAATTAAACATATACATTACCATGTGTAAAATTAGATAGCTAATGGGAAGTTGCCATGTAACATAGGGAGCTCAGCTCATGCTCTGTAACAACCTAGAGGTGTGGGATGTGGTGGGGGTGGGAGGAAGGTTCAAGATGGAGAGGACATATGTATATACATGGCTGAATCACTTGTTGTATGTACAAAACCAACAGTGCAAAACACTTATTGTGCAATTAAAAAAATCATCATCCATTTATGATAAAATATCTCCAGAAAGCGGGCATACAATGAACGTATCTCAACATAATAATTGCCATATATGACAAACCCACAGCAAACATCATTCTCAATGGTGAAAAACTGAAAGCATTTCTACTAAGATCAGGACCAAGACAAGGATGTCCACTCTTGCCACAATTATTCAACATACTTTTGGAAATCCTAGCCATGATAATAAGAAGGAGAAATAAAAGGAATACGAACTGGAAAAGAAATGAAACTGACAGTTTGCAAGCGACAGTTTATTATATATAGAAAACCCTAAAAATGTTTCCATAAAACTACTAGAGTTCATCAATGAATTTGGTAAAGTTGTAGAATCTAAAATTAATACACAGAAATCTCTTCCATTCCTATACACTAACCAAGAAAGATCAGAAAGAGAAATCAATGAAATAATTGCATTTATCATTGCATCAAAATAATAAAATATGTAGGCATAAGTCTGAATAAAGAGGCAAAAGACATATACTCAGAAAACTGTAAGAAACTTATGAAGGAAACAAAAGATGACACAAAGAGATGGAGTGATATATCTTGTTCTTGGATTGGAAAAATCCATATTGTGAAAATGACTATACTACTCAATAGAATCTATAGATTCAATATAATCCCTCTCAAATTACCACTGGCAGTTCTCACAGAATTAAACTAAAATATTTTATAATTTGTATAGAAACACGAAAGACACGAAGATAAGCTAAAGCAATTTGAGAAAAAAAAAAAAAAAAGGGCTAGAGGAATCAGGTTCCTTAAAATCAGTTCACTCCACTTGCTACAGAGAAGGAAATGACAACCCACTCCAGTGTTCTTGCCTGGAGAATCCCAGGGACGGTGGAGCTTAGTGGGCTGCCCTCTATGGGGTTGCACAGAGTCGGACACGACTGAAGCGACTTAGCAGCAGCAACAGCAGCCACTTGCAAGGTCATGTCGACTCTTTGCAATCCCATGGACTGCAGCATGCCAGGCTTCTCTGTCCATCGCCAACTCCAGGAGCTTGGTCAAATTCATGGCAATAAAGTTGGTGATGCTATCCAACAATCTCGTGCACTGTCGTCCCCTTCTCTTTCTACCTTCAATCTTTCCCAGCATTAGAGTCTTTTCCAATGAGGTGGTTCTTTGCATCAGGTGGCCAATGTATTGGAGCTTCAGCTTCAGCATCAGTCTTTACCATGAATATTCAGGACTGATTTCCTTTAGTATTGACTTGTTGGATCCCCTTGCAGTCCAAGGGACTCTCAAGAGTCTTCTCCAACATCACAGTTCAAAAGCATCAATTCTTCAGTGCCCAGATTTCTTTATAGTCCTACTCTCACATCCATACATGACCACTAGAAAAACCATGGCTTTACTAGACAGACCTTTGTTGGCAAAGTAATGTCTCTGCTTTTTAATATGCTGTCTAAGTTGGCCATAGCTTTTCTTTCAAGGAACAAGCATCTTTTAATTTCATGGCTGCAGTCACCATCTGCAAGGATTTTGGAGCCCCAAAATATAAAGTCTGTCATGGTTTACATTGCTTCTCCATCTATTTGCCATGAAACGATGAGACCAGATGTCATACTGTTAGTTTTCTGAATGTCTAGTTTGAAGTGAATTTTTTCACTCTCTTCATTCACTTTCATCAAGAGGCTTTTTAGTTCTTCACTTTCTGTTGTAATGGTGGTATCATCTGCATATCTGACGTTATTGGTGTTTCTCCCTGCAAACTTGATTCCAGCTTGTGCTTCATCCAGCCCAGCATTTTGCATGATGCACTCTGCATAAATGTTAAATAAGCAGAGTGCCAATATACCAGCCTTGATGTACTTATTTCTCGATTTGGAATCAGTCTTATCTTCAGACTCTACTAATATGCTACATTCATCTAAACAGTATGGTACTGACACAAAAACAGAAATACAGATCAGAGTAACAGGACAGAGAATCCAGAAATAAGTACATGCACCTATGGCCACCTAATCTGTGACTGACTGAAGAGGCAAGAACACACAATGGAGAAAAGACACCCTTTTCAATAATTATGCTGGAATACTGGATAGTTACATGTAAAGGAATGAAATTAAAACACTCTCTAACATAAAACATAAAGATGAAGTCAAAATAACACCTAAATGAAAGATCAGATATTATAAACCTCTTACAGAAAAACATTGGCAGAACAAAATTTGACATAAATTCCAACAGGATCTTTGTTAGATGCATTTCATAGAGTAGTGAAAATAAAACAGAAATAAAAAAGTGAGACCTAATTAAACATAAAAACTTTTTCATAGCAAAGGAAACCATTTGTAAATGAAGCTAAACAAGGGATTAATTTCCAATTAAAAACAACAGCTCAGGCACCTCTGTATCAAAGAAAAACTCAGTCAAAAAATGGGTAGAAAGTCTAAACAGATGTTTCTCTAAAGAAGACCTGCAGATAGCTGAAAAGCAGATGAACATATGCTCAACATCACTCATTATTAGAGAAATGCAAATCAAAACTACAATGAGGTATCACCTCACAGTGGTGGAATCACAATCATCAAAAAAAAAAAGTCTACAAATAATAAATGCTAGAGAGGGTGTAGACAAAAAGAAACCCTCCTATACTTTTGGTAGGAATGTAAGTTGGTACAGCCACTGTAGAGAACAGTTTGAAGGTTCCTGAAAAAAATTAAAAAAAAGGTTTACCATATGATCCTGCAATTCCCACTCTTGGGCAAACATCCAGAGAAAATTATAATATGAAAAGTTACATGAATCCCAATATTCATTGTAGCACTATATACAATAGGCAGGACATAGAAGCAACCCAAATGTCCATCAACAGATGAGTGGATAAACAAGATGTGGTGCATACATATGGGGTTGGCCAAAAAGTTAATTCTGGTTTTTCTGTAAGATCTTATGGAGAAACCATAATAAACTCTTTGATCAACTCAGTACAATGGTCAACTCAATACAATTGCTTAGCCACCAAAAAAAAAAAAAAAAATACAAATACAAAATAGAAAATAATGCCATTTACACAGTATGGATGGAATTACAGATTGTCATACATAGTGAAGTAAATCATACAAAGACAAACAGCATATAATTTCACTTATATGCAAAATCTAAAAAAAGGATACAGATGAACAAATCTACAAAACTGAAATAAAGTCACAAATGTAGAAAATCAAACATTATGGTTAATAAGGGGGAAAGGGGTAGGGGAGAAACAAATTGGAAAATTAAGATTGACATACACATGCTACTTATATAAAATAGATAATTCAGTTCAGTTCAGTTCAGTTGTTAAGCTGTATCTGACTCTTTGTGACCCCATGGACTGCAGTACACCAGGCCTCCCTGTCCATCACCAATTCCCAGAGTTTACGGAAACTCATATCCATTGAGTCAGTGGTGCCATCCAAACATCTCATCTTCTGTCGTCACCTTCTCGTCCATAAGGTCTATTTACAGCACAAGAAACTTTACTCAATACTCTATAGTAGCCTATATGGAAAATAATCTAAAAACGACTGGAGACATCTATATCTATATCAACATCTTTATCTATTTTTATCCATTTTTCACCCTGCTTATTTGACTTGTATGCAGTGTGTATCATGTGGAATTCTGGTCTGGGTGAATCACAAGCTGGAATCAAAATTGCCTGGAGAAATATCAACAACCTCAGATAGGCAGATGATATCACTTTAATGGAAGAAAGAGTAGAGGAACTAAAGAGCCTCTTGACGAACAAGAAAGAGGAGAGTGAAAAAGTTAGCTTAAAACTCAGTATTCAAAAGATGAAGATCATGGCATTTGATCTCATCACTTCATGGCAAACAGATGAGAAACATGTAGAAACAGTGATAGATTTCATTTTCTGGGGCTTCAAAATCACTGTGGACTGTGACTGAAATCAGGAAATGAAAAGGCACTTGCTCCTTGGAACAAAAACTATGATGAA
>ML664163.1:5325243-5438356 GCA_007570785.1 Antilocapra americana | reverse complement strand
TTCCTTTTGCTGTCTCGCATGTTGGGTTCTCGTTACTGTCTTTCTAAATTCCATATATATGCGTTAATATACTGTATTGTTGTTTTTGCATCTGGCTTACTTCACTCTGGATAATGGGCTCCAGTTTCGTCCATCTGAGTAGAATTGCTTCAAATGAATTTTTTTTTTAATGCTGAGTAATATTCCATTGTGTATATGTACCACAGCTTTCTTATCCATTCATCAGTTGATGGGCATCTAGGTTGCTTCCATGTCCTGGCTATTGTAAACAATGCAGCGATGAACATTGGGGTACATGTGGCTCTTTCAATTCTGGTTTCCTCGGTGTATATGCCCAGCAGTGGAATTGCAGGGTCATATGGCAGGACTATTTGCAGCTTTTTAAGGAACCTCCACACTGTTTTCCATAGTGGCTGTACTAGTTTGCATTCCCACCAACAGTCTAAGAGGGTTCCCTTTTCTCCACATCCTCTCCAGCATTTATTGCTTGTAGATTTTTGGATGGCAGACATTCTGACTGGTGTAAAGTGGTACCTCATTGTAATTTTGATTTGCATTTCTCTGATAATGAGTGATGTTGAACATCTTTTCATGTGTTTGTTAGCCATTTTTATATCTTCTTTGGAGAAATGTCTGTTAAGTTCTTTGGCCCACTTTTTAATTGGGTCGTTTATTTTTCTAGAATGGAGTTGCAGGAGTTGCTTGCATATTTTTGAGATTAATTGTTTGTCCGTTGCTTCATTGGCTATTACTTTCTCCCATTCTGAAGGCTGTCTTTTCACCTTGCTTATAGTTTCCTTTGTTGTGCAGAAGCTTTTAATTTTAATTAGGTCCCATTTGTTTATTCGTGTTTTTATTTCCAATATACTGGGAGGTGGGTCATGGAGTATCCCGCTTTGGGTTATGGCAGAGAGTGTTTTGCCTATGTTATCCTCTAGGAGTTTTATAGTTTCTGGTCTTATGCTTAGATCTTTGATTCATTTTGAGTTTATCTTTGTGTATGGTGTTAGAAAGTGATCTAGTTTCATTCTTTTACACGTGGCTGTCCAGTTTTCCCAGCACCACTTGTTAAAGAGGTTGTCTTTTCTCCATTGTATATTCTTGCCTCCTTTGTCAAAGATAAGGTGTCCATAGATGGGTGGATTTATCTCTGGGCTTTCTATTCTGTTCCATTGATCTTTATTTCTGTCTTTGTGTCAGTACCATACTGTCTTAATGACTGTGGATTTGTAGTATAGCCTAAAGTCAGACAGGTGGATTCCTCCAGTTCCAGTCTTCTTTCTCAAGATTGCTTTGGCTATACGAGGTTTTTGTATTTCCATACAAATTGAGAAATTGTTTGTTCTAATTTTGAAAAAGACCTCTAGTAGCTTGATAGGAATTGCATTGAATCTATAGATTGCTTTGGGTAGTATACTCATTTTCACTATATTGATTCTTCCAATCCATGAACACGGCACATTTCTCCATCTGTCTGTGTCCTCTTTGATTTCTTTCATCAGTGTTTTATAGTTTTCTATATACAAGTCTTTTGATTCTTTAGGTAGAAATACTCCTAAGTATTTTATTCTTTTTGTTTCGATGGTGAATGGAATTGTTTTCTTAATTTCTCTTTCTGATTTCTCACTGTTAGTGTATAGGAATGTCAGGGATTTCTGTGTGTTGGTTTTGTATCCTGAAACTTTGCTATATTCACTGATTAGCTCTAGTAATTTTCTCGTAGAGTCTTTAGGGTTTTCAATATAGAGGATCATGTCATCTGCAAACAGAGAGAGTTTTACTTCTTCTTTTCCAATCTGGATTCCTTTGATTTCTTTATCTGCTCTGATTGCTGTGGCCAAAACTTCCAAAACTATGTTGAATAGTAGTGGTGAGAGTGGGCACCCTTGTCTTGTTCCTGATTTCAGGGGGAATGCTTCCAGTTTTTCACCATTGAGGATAATGTTTGCTGTGGGTTTGTCATATATAGCTTTTATTATGTTGAGGTATGTTCCTTCTATTCCTACTTTTTGGAGGGTTTTTATCATGAATGGATGTTGAATTTTGTCAGAGGCTTTCTCTGCATCTATTGAGATAATCATGTGATTTTTATTTTTCAATTTGTTAATGTGGTGTATTACATTGATTGATTTGCGAATATTGAAGAATCCTTGCATCCCTGGGATAAACCCTACTTGATCATGATGTATGATTTTTTTAATGTGTTGTTGTATTCTATTTGCTAGAATTTTGTTAAGGATTTTTGCATCTAACTTCATCAGTGATATTGACCTGTAGTTTTCTTTTTTTGTGGAATCTTTGTTGGGTTTTGGAATTAGGGTGATGGTGGCCTCATAGAATGAGTTTGGAAGTTTACCTTCGTCTGCAATTTTCTGGAAGAGTTTGAGTAGAATAGGTGTTAGCTCTTCTCTAAATTTTTGGTAGAATTCAGCTGTGAAGCCATCTTGTCCTGGGCTTTTGTTTTTTGGAAGATTTCTGATTACGGTTTCAATTTCCGTGCTTGTGATGGGTCTATTAATATTATCTATCTCTTCCTGGTTTAGTCTTGGAAAGTTGTACTTTTCTTGGAATCTGTCCATTTCATCCAGGTTGTCCAGTTTATTTGCATATAGTTGCTGATAATAGTCTCTTATGATCCTTTGTATTTCTGTCTTTTCTGTTGTGATCTCCCCGTTTTCATTTTTAATTCTGTTGATTTGGTTCTTCTCCCTTTGTTTCTTGAGGAGTCTGGCTAATGGTTTGTCAATTTTATTTATCTTCTCAAAGAACCAGCTTTTGGCTTGGTTGATTTTTGCTATGGTCACTTTTGTTTCCTTTGCATTTATTTCTGCCCTGATCTTTAAGATTTCTTTCCTTCTACTAGACCTGGGCTTCTGCATCTCTTCCCTTTCTAGTTGCTTAAGGTGTAAAGTAAGGTTGTTTATTTGATTTTTTTCTTGTTTCCTGAGGTGAGCTTGTATTGCTATGAACTTTCCCCTTAGCATTGCTTTCACAGTGTCCCATAGGTTTTGGGCTGTTGTGTTTTCATTTTCATTCGTTTCCAGGCATAACTGAATTTCATTTTTTATTTCTTCTGTGATTTGTTGGTTATTCAGCAGTGTGTTGTTAAGCCTTCATATGTTGGAAGTTTTGAATGGTTTTCTCCTGTAGTTGATATCTAATCTCACTGCATTGTGGTCAGAAAAGATGCTTGGGATGATTTCAATATTTTCGAATTTACCAAGGCTAGGTTTATGGCCCAGGATGTGATCTATCCTGGAGAAGGTCCCGTGTGCACTTGAGAAAAAGGTGAAATTCCTTGTTTTGGGGTGAAATGACCTATAGATATCAATTAGGTCTAGTTGGCCTATTGTATCATTTAAAATTTGAATTTCCTTGTTACTTTTCTGTCTAGTTGATCTATCCATTGGTGTGAGTGGTGTATTAAAGTCTCCCGCTATTACTGTGTTGTTGTTAATTTCCCCTTTCATACTTGTTAGCATTTGCCTTTCATATTGTGGAGCTCCTATGTTGGGTGCATAAATATTTATGATTGTTATTTCTTCTTCTTGGATTGATCATTTGATCATTATGTAATGTCCATCTTTATCTCTTTTCACTGCCTTTATTTTAAAGTCTATTTTATCTGATATGAGTATTGCCACTCCTGCTTTCTTTTGGTCTTTATTCGCATGGAATATCTTTTTCCAGCCTTTAACTTTCAGTTTATATGTGTCCCTAGGTTTGAGGTGGGTCTCTTGTAGACAACATATATAGGGATCTTGTTTCTGTATCCAATCGGCCAATCTTTGTCTTTTGGTTGGGGCATTCAGCCCATTTACATTTAAGGTAATTATTGATAAGTATGATCCCGTTGCCATTTGTTTCATTGTTTTGGGTTTGAGATTATCTACCCCATTTGTGTTTCTTATCTAGGCAAGATCCTTTAGCATTCATTGGAGGGCTGGTTTGTTGTTGCTGAATTCTCTCAGTTTTTGCTTGTCTGAAAAACTTTTGAATTCTCCTTCAAATTTGAATGAGATCTTTGCAGGGTACAGTAATCGGGGTTGTAGATTGTTTTCTTCCATGACTTTAAGTATGTTTTGCCATTCCCTTCTGGCCTGAAGCGTTTCTATTGAGAGATCAGCTGTTATCCTTATGGGATTCCCCTTGTGGTTTATTTTTTGCTTCTCCCTTGCTGCTTTTAATATTTGGTCTTTGTATTTGATATTTGTTAATTTGATTGATATGTGTCTTGGGGTTTTCCATTTGGGGTTTATTCTATTTGGGACTCTCTGTGTTTCTTGGACCTGAGTGGCTATTTGCTTCCCCAATTTAGGGAAGTTTTCAACAATTATCTCTTCAAGAATTTTCTGATGGTCTTTCTTTTTGTCTTCTTCTTCTGGGACTCCTATGATTCGAATATTGGTGCATTTAATATTGTCCCAGAGGTCTCTAAGATTGTCCTCATTTCTTTTCATTCTTTTTTCATTTTTCCTTTCTGTTTCATTTATTTCTTCCATTCTGTCTTCTACCTCACTTATCCTGTCTTCTATCTCTGTTATTCTACTGTGGGTTCCCTCCAGGGTGTTTTTGATCTCATTTATTGCATTATTTATTGTATTTTGACTCTTTTTCATTTCTTCTAAGTCCTTGTTAAAGCTTACCTGCATCTTCTCAATCCTTGCCTGCAGGTTATTGAGCTGCAACTCCAACTTATTTTCCAGGTTTTGGATCATTTTCACTATCATTATTCGGAATTCTTTGTCAGGTAGACATCCTATCTCTTCATCTTTTGTTTGGTCTAGGGGATATTTATCCTGTTCCTTTACTTGCTGGGTATTTCTTTGCCTTTTCATCTTGTTTATCTTGCTGTGTTGCCCCTTTATTGTGGGGGTTCCTCACTATGGGAGGGGTTAGATGTGTGGTTTGTAGAAGTTTCCTGGATGGGAAACCTTGTGTGGTTTTCTGGTGGGTGGATCTGGGTTTCCTCACTGTAACTAACAATGGAGTGTCCAGTAAAGAGATTTGAGGTGTTGGTGGACTCGGTGTGACGTTGGGCAACCTGTGTATTGAAGCTCCTGGCAGTGTTCCTGCGTTGCTGGAGAATTTGCTTGGTATATCTTACTCTGGAGCTTGTTGGCCCTTGGGGGTTGATTAATTTCAGTTTTGGTATGGAGGAGGTTGATGAGTTCCTATTGATTAATTAACTCTTGGATCCAGGAGTTTTCTCTAATTCTCAGGGTCTGGGTTTAGTCTCCTGTCTTCCAGTAGCCTCAGGGCTCTTTTATCTCTGCACTGATGGTGGCAGAACCTCTAGTTTAGTGATGAGAAGTTTCTTCACAGTGAGCGACACCCTGTCGGGTACACAGAGTTACATGGCATGGACCAGAAGGAGAAGAGAGGAATCCGATGGTGAGGGAGTGAAGTGGCCAGTGATTGCTCCTCTGTGTGCCCTCCACAGTCTGGATCCCTTGGAGATGTTCACAGAGTTATATCGAAATGTGAAGAGGGTGGAAGGAGACAGAATTAACCAGAGAGAGAAAAGAGAGAGTTAGATGGATAGAGACAGATCCAGCCAGTGATCAGTTATTTCAGTGTTCTTCACAGCTGGTAACTCTCAAGCAGAGTCCCAGAGTTGGGTAGAGAATATACAGAGGAAGAGAACGTTGAAGGTGTCTTGGTAGGAGAAGAAAAGAGAAAAAAAAAAAGAGAGAGAGAGAGAGACAAGAATGGGGAGAGAGCAGTCAAGCCAATGATCTCACTCCCAGGTAACGATGGGTACTGGAGCTTGGATCCTTAAAGGTACATAGTTGATACCCAATACTAATAAGCAAAGATTAAAAACCTAGAGTAAAGACGGGATTCTCAAAATACTATTACAAAGAAAAAGATAGAAAGAAAGATAAAGAAGAGAAAAAAAAAAGAGGAGAAACAAGAATGTGGAGAGAGCAGTCAAGCCAATGATCTCACTCCCAGGTAGCAATGGTTACTGGAGCTTGGATCCTTAAAGGTACAAAGTTGATACTAAATACTAATAAGCAAAGATTAAAAATCTAGAGTAAAGACTGGATTCTCAAAATACTATTACAAAGAAAAAGATAGAAAGAAAGATAAAGAAGAGGAAAAAAAAAAAGAGGAGAAACAAGAATGGGGAGAGAGCAGTCAAGCCAATGATCTCACTCCCAGGTAGCAATGGGTACTGGAGCTTGGATCCTTAAAGGTACAAAGTTGATACCAAATACTAATAAGCAAAGATTAAAAATCTAAAGTAAAGACTGGATTCTCAAAAGTACTATTACGAAAAAAAGAAAGAAAGAATGATAAAGAAGAAAATACAACAACAACAACAACAACAACAACAAATCAGTAAAAAAAAATTAAAAAAGGGGGAATAAAGTGGAGATATAAAAGGTAAGAAAGGAGATAGGATGGAGAATACAATAAGGGAGAAAGAGGAGATTTTTAAAAAAGGAAAATAAAAATAAAGGAAAAGAAAGAAAGAAAGAAAAGAAAATAACAAGGTTATAGGGGACTTAAAAATTCTAAAAAAAAAAAGGGGTATAAAAAAGTTTAAAAAATTTAAAAGATGTTCCTAGTACAGTTATAACTAAGGCTTTCTCTGGTGCTGGTGCATACAGCGAGGGGTCAGTTTATTTTTCAGATAAATCCTTGGTCCGGCTTGCTCTTCTCACGGTCTATAGACTCCTTTCTATGCAGTCTGCGCCACCTGCAGGGATTTAATCTGCTACTCCTGTCAGTTCCAAAGCTGTTGCCTCTGCTAGCTTAAGCGTCTTCTGTTTGCTGGTCTTTTATGTGTCTATTCGGCGCTTTGGAGTTTGCCCTGCTCCTGGTGAGTGCGCTTCCCCCCCCCCCCCCTCTGCTCAGGCTCTCGGTCGTCCGCCCGGCGCAGTTGGGGAGTGCGGCTTCTCCCCTCCCCTGGCCCAACCGCTTGGCTTTCCCGACGTGCAGCTAAGCACGTCTTCTTAGGTGTGCAGAGCGCCGATACGTCCAGAATCCCCAGAAGTGTTGGTTAGCACCTAGCTCTGTTTGCAATTTGGCCGCGAAAGCCTCGCCGGGGCTGGGCTATGCCCGCTGGTCTCGGGCAGGGGTTGGGTCGGTCTGCAGCCTGAAGGCGCCCAGCTCAGCCGGCCACCTCCCTGCCGACTCCGCCTCACCCTTTGGTCTCGCCAGGGCTGGGTTATGCCCGCTGCACTCGGGTGGGGGCTGGGACTGTCCGCGGCCCACAGGCGCCCAGTTCTCCTCGGCCGGCCGTCTCTCTGCTGACTCCGCAAGCCCTTTGTTCTGTGCCACCTGGCCAGCCGCCTCTCTGCTGACTCCACACCTCTCCTTGTTCTGCGTGGGCCTGGCAGGGGGGCTCTTCCAGGGGAAAGCTACTTCTCAGTCTATCTCCAGTTAGCCCCCTGGGTTGGGTCACTCAGGCTGCTCCGTTCCCTGAGCGCGCGGCCCGCCCCTCCCTATGGAGTCCGCTTTGGCTAGTGGGGGGGTGGGGCTTCCCTGTGCCTTCCAGCCAGAGATATAGCTTGCAGGGCTTAATTATTAATCTGCTTTTACTCCCAGCTATCTTGCTCTCCAAGATTCACTGCAAATCCGCCCAAGAGAATGCTCCCTGGTATTCAGAAACCTTTCTCCTCTTTTTTTTTTTCTTCTTCTCCTCTTTATTCCAAACTCCCCTTCCGGTACGGATCCCTGCCCCCAACTCTGTCTCTCCCTTTACTTTTTTCTCTCTCTTTTTTCTTTTGTCCTACCTCCTCTCGTCGGCAATAGGCCATCCCTTCAGATGCCCGATGTCCTCTGCCAGCATTTATGTCCTGTTTTATGGAGTTTGCGCGGTCTTTAAAAGTTCTTTTGGTGTATTTATTGGGGAGAGAGTGGTCTCCCTGTCCTATTCCTCCGCCATCTTAGTTCCTCTCTCCCTGGAGAAGATTCTTGAGAGTTCCTTGGACAGCAAGCAGATCAAAACAGTCAATCCTAAAGTAAATCAACCCTGAATATTCACTGCAAGGACTGATGCTGAAGCTTCAATACTTTGTCCACCTGATGTGAAGAGCTGATTCACTAAAAAGATAGTAATACTGAGAAAGACTGAGGGCAGGAGGGGAAGAAGATGAGACGGTCGGATGGCATTACTGACTTGATGGACATGAGTTTGAGCAAATTGAGAGAGGTAATAAAGGACAGAGAAGCATGTTGTGCTGCAGTTCATGAAGTCGGAGAGAGTTCAAAATGATTTGGCAACTGAACAACGACTATATATATATATACTAAATGAGCTATACTCCAATAAAAATAAACGAGCAAATTGAAGAATAAAACCATATGATCATCTCAATAGATACAGAAATATAATTTTGATAAAGTTCAACATCCATTTATGATAAAAGCTCTCCAGAAAGTTGGCATAGAGAGAACATGTGCTGTGCTTAGTTACTCAGTCATGTCTGACTCTTTGCAACCCCATGTAGCTCAGCAGGTTCCTCTGTCCATGGGGATTCTCCAGACAAGAATACTGGAGAGGGTTACCATGCCCTCCTCCAGGGGATCTTCCCAATTCAAGGATCAAAACCAGGTATTTTGCATTGCAGGTGGATTCTTTATCAGCTGAGCTACCAGAGAAGCCCATAGAGGGAACATCCCTCAACATAATAAAGGCCATATATGACAAACTCATAGTTAACATCATAATCAGTGGTGAAAAGCAGCATTTCCATTGAGATCAGGAAAAAGTTGCTGATGCCCACTCTCACCACTTTTATTCAACATAATTTTGGAAGTCCTAACCACAGAAATCGTAGAAGAAAAAGAAAACAGGAATTCAATTTGGAAAGGAAGAGGTAAAACTCTCACTGTTTGCAGATGACATGATAAGATACATAGGAAATCCTACCTAAAGACACCACTAGAAAACTACTAGAACTTATCAATGAATTTGGCAAAGTTGCTGGATACAAAAGTTAGTATATAGGGATCTTTAGGATTTCTATATACTAATATTGAACTATCAGAAACAGAAATTAGGGAAAGAGCCCCACCTATCATCACATGAAAAATAATAAAATATCTAGGAATAAGTCTACCTACGGAGGTAAAAGACCTTCTCCAAGGAATCTTCCCAACCCAGGGATGGAACCCAGGCCTCCCACATTGCAGGCAGATTCTTTACCATCTGATCCACCAGGGAAGCCCATCAAAAAGTCTTCAAATAACAAAAGTTGTGACGATGTGGAGAAAAGATAGCTCTTGTAAACTGTTGGGGGAAGGGGATGTAAATTGGTAGAGTCACTGTGGAAAACAATATAGAAGTTTCTCAAAAAACTGAAAATAGAACTACTTTATGACCCAGCAATTCTATTCCTGGGTATATTTCTAAAGAAAAATATAAAATAAAATTAAAACACTACTTTGAAAAGACACATGCACCCCAATGTTCACAGCAACACTATTTACAATTGGGCTTCCCTGAAAGCTCAGTTTGTAAAGAATCCACCAGCAATGAAGTGGACCCTAAATCAATTTCTGGGCCAGGTAGATCTGCTGGAGAAGGGATAGGCTACCCAATCCAGTATTCTTGGGCTTCCCTTGAGGTTAAACTGGTAAAGAATCTGCCTGCAATGCTGGAACCCTGGGTTCAATCCCTGGGTTGGGAAGATCCCCTGGAGAAAGAAAAGGCAACCCACTCCAGTATTTTGGCCTAGAGAATTCACAAAGAATCAGACATGATTGAACGACTTTCACTTTCACTTTGAGGTATGGAAGCAACCTAAGTATCCATCACCATATGAATGGATAAACAAGAACTGTATATTTATATATACAATGGAATATTATTAAGCCATAAAAATAATGCTATTTTTCTATTCACAGCAACTTGAAGCTAAATGAAATAAGTCAAAAAAAGACAAATGATAAATGATATCACTTATATGTGAAATTTAAATAATATAAATCAGCTAGTGTATAAACCAAAGTAATGCAGACTCATAGATCTAGAGAACAAATTAGTGACTACCAGTGTTGAAGGGGAAGGGGGGAAGTGCAATATAATGGAGGAGATAAGGGGTCATTATGGCATTATATAAAATAATCTTTGTAAAACTTTTGAAAATTGTAAAGCACAATAGAATTTTAAAAATCACTCATTCAATAAAAAATAAATTAATTTTAAAAAGACCAGTTAAGGGGAGATTCTGTGTTACAATTCTTTCTTTTTATTTCATTTTCAGATAAGAAATATTGTATTTTAACCTGTCAACTAAGGTTTAGAAAGTAAAATTTATAACTATATTTTCAATTCAGAATTTCTATGTAATTTATTTTTTATAATCTTTCTAAAGAAACCAAATAGTATTAATCCAATTTAATAGCTTCACTCTAAATTCATAGATTAAATATGATAACATTTATATATACAATGCTATCATTCATGTTACTATGAATTTTAATGCATTCCTTAGATATTTATAGTTTTCATATTTTTCTGGACAATTCACTGTAATGTTTTATCCAGTAAATCAAGGAGAATGTTTCTATATGTAGGCAATTAAGTGACAGTTAACCCATTTTTTTTTCAATTAAGATTTATAAAATATTAAAAGTAGGAAAAATAACTAAGTGTTAAACATATATTGATGAAGCTTCTTTAGTTTGACTAAGTTGACTGAATTTCATTTTTGATCTGTCAAGTGCTTTCTTCTGATAATGTTTTTCTTAATCCTGAGCACATCTATATTTCTCTTTATTCATGCCAATTCTTCAATTACTTTTGATTCTGTGCCCTTAAGTAATAGGGCTGAGCATTTAACAACAACAAAAACTTATCATATTTATTTAAAAGTAGCTATCATTGAAGGTGTATAGATTACTTAGAGAGCCTGAATAACAAGAGATACAATAACAACACACCTACAAGGAGTAATCATTATGATTTCTCAACTGGAGAAGGATAGGAGTTGAATCATTGAACAATAGCACAATGAGCATCTTCATGAAGCATGAGAGAAGCACATATTCTTCCTCCTTGAGGAAGGTGGGATAGGTCTGGCATGGTTCTGAAAGACATCCAAAAAATAAACATTTGCTAATAACAGTAAATTGAGATGATATTAGAATTCTACTTTCTTATTTCTCTACTATCGTTTATGAAATTACCAGTACATGCTGGCAAAATAATAATATATAGGAAGACTCATAAAGAACAATCCTAAAATATTCACTAAAATTAGCAGTTTATAGAAGAAAGAAATTGGTAAGAGTCTACAATACTCATTCTAAAGCTAGCACAGGAGTTTAAATGCAACAATCTGTTTTTTGCATTATGGCATGTGGCTGATTTGCATTATGCTATAAATTGGGAAATAATTGAGACAGAGAAACCTTGTGACATCAAAGGTAAAATCTCTAACCAAAATACTGATTTTCTTAAAGCTGATAACTTAATATTTGAAGGTGAGTTTTTCACAGTAATATATTTGGTGTTCCATCACTGTTGATCCTGGGGCAGAAAAAAATCACAATAAGCGAAGCAGCCAAAATGAAAGCACTCAGAGTAAGGAGAAGCAGCCAGAGGCATGAATTATCCTTACACTGGACTGGGGAACCAGCCATTGAATAATTGAAAATTGACTTTTGTTGAATGTTGAATTTCCAAATGTGTGGAAATGTGAGCTCTGGAGCCCATAGGTAAAGATTTAGTTTACATAGATTAAATCAATAAATAAAAGATAAAAATAAGGAAGATATAAAAAAACCCATCTTCAGATAAAAATCATATGCTTAAGGTTTGTTTAGCTGATTGCTTTTTGGGAGACAAGCTGGAAAACTCTTCTGGTTTTCAAAATCAAGTATCTAAGCTGCCTTCTTCCATAACACAGAAGAAAATTAGCAAATAGTGCCAACAATTCATTTACATACTTAGAAACTATTCTTCAAGCTGTTTCAAAATGCAGTTTTGAGAATGAGATAAACTATAACAGCAAAAGGGCCATAAATTATGAGGTATATAATTTATTAACTTAACGTGTGGCATTTGTTTCTTTTATTCCAGTCAAAATATTGTTTTACTTGGATTTTTTTTTTTTTTTGCATCACAAGTTGAAAATTGTGTGAACTGAAATCAAAGCTTTGAATTATAGGCTAATTTTTTTGGAAAATATATACAGCTCCTTTCAGAATGTTTTTGTTTGCCTTCTATAACCAGTCAATTAACTACATGTACTTAAGATCCACAGGGGCTTCCCTGGTGGTTCAGACAGTAAAAATTGTGCCTGAAATGCAGGAGACCTGGGTTTGGAAAGATCTCCTGGAGAAAGGAATGACTACCTATTCCAGTATTGTTTCTTATAGAATTCTATGGACAGAGAAGCCTAGCAGGCTGGAAGTTTACAGAATTGTAATCCATGGGGTCACAAAGTGTTAGACACACCTGAGATATTGACATTTTATTACTTTCTCTTAAGATCACAAACACTTCCCCAAGACGAAGGAAGATCACAATATGTGGGAAAGAAAACATTAGAACCTGTACATAATGACTAAAGATATTATTTTTAGGCTCTTGAGTCTTTTTTTTTTTCAGATTTATTTATTTATTTTTTATTTTTTATTATTTTTTTATTTTTTAATTGTTTTTGCCATACATTGTCATAATATCACCATGGGTTTACATATGCTTCCCCTCCAGAACCCCCCTCCCTCTTCCCTCCCCCCCCGGGAAATCTCGCTGCACCAGCCCCGAGCATCAATCCTGGGCTGGCGATTGATTAGACATATGAAAATTAACATGCTTCAATGCCCTTCTCCCATATCATCCCACCCTTACCCTCATCCACAAAGTCCACGAGTCTATTCTATACATCTGCGTTCCTTTTGCTGTCTCGTATGTTGGGTTCTCGTTACCGTCTTTCTAAATTCCATATATATGCGTTAATATACTGTATTGTTGTTTTTGCTTCTGGCTTGCTTCACTCTGGATAATGGGATAATGGGCTCTTGAGTCTTTAAGGTACTGCCTATGATTTTGTTATTCATTTTTTCTTGGTTTCATGGAAGACATTTGATATGTTGTATCACATCTGTATAATAGTCATGGATGTAATCATTACTTTATCATTATTAATGCTTGACATAGATTTTTTTCTCCATTCTTTTCCTGGATAGCTTACCATATCTCTAAAGTTAATACACAAGGTTAAAGCGCATAATTTCATCATTATCATATAATAGTATATAATATATCAATAAAACTGTAAGGCCTTCCATGCAATTGCAAAGAATATAATCACACACTTAAAAACTCTAACTGGTCTTAGCATCTCTAGTTCAACAATTTTTTCTTCCAATGAAGACAAAATTTCCATGAGTATCCAATAAAAGTGTCAGGGAAGTGTTTAATTTCCTCGGTTCTGTCTTGTCACAACAAAAATTTGAAGCAACAGCCCTTGGACGGGCCAGTGTCACACCTCTCGGATGGACCAGTGGTACAGCTTCGTGTTAAAGCTCAATTTTATTTAGAAAATAAAGGAAAATACATCCTCAAGGCATGAGGGCATGCCGACCCAAAAAATGAAAAGAGAAGAGAAAGAGAGACCCCCAGCCCTTTGGCTCCTCTTTTTATGTATTTTTTCTCCTCCCTCTGGACTTACTCTATGTAAATTGGGCTAGCCAGGACTGCTGTTTGTTCTACCTGAGGTCCTCACTCTGGTCCTCGGACCTTCCTTTGTTCTATTTTCATGGGATTATCCGTTCCCACCATTCTGGACTCCACTATCTTATTCTAACTACCTAAAAAAAGAACCAAATTTAGAATCCAGTCCTCATAGTTTTTAATTTGAAGCTCCTTTAAAGTAATATCCAGTTATTTGTGTGCTGTTTACAAAGTGAAAGACATGAAATTGAAGTAATCATAGTAGTGGTATGCTTCTCAATCTCTTTTTCATCATGGCATATGTTGGGCAAGAAATGAGGTAGCGCATGGTAAAAAGAAAGACCCAAGGGCTCTGACTATCTCATACTCCACCACATTATCCCAAGAACTGTAGTAACAAACACCTAAATATTCCACTCAGTACCAAGCATGATATGGCACATTATTTGAAATGCTCTATGAACTTATTAAAGATTATAAGATTTCAATTCAAGCTAAAGGATGCTTTATGATTTTCATTCTCTCTAAACTGGGACTATTAAACTAGAAATGAAAGCATAATGGCTTTAAAAGTTTAAATCATTATTGAAGAATATATAGGGAGGTCTATTAGACTAAGCATTTCTTCTGACTACTACCATTTGAAAGGTTGTGATGTCAGAAGAAATACAAATAAAAAGTAATTAGGTAAAGAGGAGAATATATTATGAATGTTGTTTATAATTAACGCTAGACTTGGGTCAGAACACCTTAATAGATATTTCAAGAAATTTGAAAATACAAGAAAACATAAAAACAAACTTTTGTAAGGCAAAAAAGTGTTTTAATAAGATGATTCTTCTATATTACACAGAATGGATAAAATGGAGTTAAGCTCAACAGTTGATTGATTGAATTAAGGCAGTACCACTGGAAGTGGTAGATAAGAGAAATACAATGGCTATTTTGGAGATAGGTGAGATGTAGAAGAAAGAGAAGAGAAAAAAAATGCCTAAGGTGGATATACAAGCAGGAGGATAAGTTAGGGGCAACTCATTAGAAAAGAAGAGAAGGATTAACTGGGGGAGAGAAATCAATGAAGTAATTGTATATAATTGTTTTGAATTGATTTGGAAACTACTAGTGATTAAATGGGCTTCCCTGTTGGCACTAGTTGTAAAAAAAAAAGTCTGTCTGCCAATGCAGGAGACAGATGTAAGAGACAATGGTTTGATCCTTGGGTCAGAAAAATTCCCTGAAGGAAAAAAATAGTACCCCATTCCAGTATTCCTGCCAGGAGAATCCCATGGACAAAGGAGCCTGGCAGGCTACATGGAGTCATAAAGAGCTGGACATGACTGAGAATCTGAGCATAGCATAGTAAATAATTAAATAAATAGCAAATTTCTGGGTCCCACTTTAGAATTACTGAAGAAACCAGATCTCTGAGGTATGACAATGTAATAAGCTGCACTCCTGACTCTTTAAGTTTGAGAGACATTGAAATATGCTAATAGCAATATTTCTCAGAGTGTTCTGCAAGTCATCAAGGTTCCTACTGATATATGAAATAGTCCTTTGACAATCTGACAAATGCAGAGAGAAAATTATTAATAGAGGTTGGAATAACTTTCTTTATACATTGAAAAGAGTGGCTGATTTTGACTTTTACAGAGTTCCATATATTTATAACTATGTTTTTAAATTATGTGCATAAATTTTAAGAACTGTGTCAGTACCTTTCAGTAAATGTATATTTAAGTCATTTGTGTTTGTTTACATTTGTAAAATTTTAAATGATCACTGCTTCTTTTATGTAGAATTATGGTTATTTGCAAAAGTTAGGATGAATTAATCTCTGAATATCCTGATTTCATATAAGCAAGGAAAAAAAAATACAACTAGAAGCTGTAAAAATTACTATCTAAAAATGGGATTTATTGTTATTTATCTCAATCACTACTTCTTTGGTAATTCTCTATCATAAAACAAAATCATTTAAGTTTTCTAATAACCTTCTTTGATAAACTGAGATTTCCCATAAGTATTCCTATCAGGAACAGATAATTTTATCATTAAATGAAAGGAAATAGCAACTTGAAGAAAGATATTATAAGTTTGTATACATCACAATCAAAAGATTTATAAGGCATAGCATTACCAATAGGAGAAAATCTTGCTACTACATTAATGAAAATGGTTATAACTGAACACTAGACTTATTTTGTTTTATTTTATTTCTCAAGAGCAGTTGGAGTTTGTTGTGAGAATGTTCAGTCAAAGAATTTGTCTCTTGATGGTGACACTGATATATCAAAGATAAAAATTGGAGCTGATTTTGACAATTTAAAAAAGGAAAGAGAAATCAGGAATCCATTAACCACTGTCTTCCAAGAGGACATATTCAGCCTGCTAGATTTTGTATGTAACAATCTCTGATTTACCACTGACAAGCTATTGACTGATCATTGAAAATAGTCTTTAAAAGAAAAAAGAAATAGACTTGAGTGAGAAAATTTTTAATACACTTCAGATAAATTTACAATTGGAATATCCAAGTATATCTGACAAAGTGGCCCAACATTACTAACTTCCTCAAAAGCCTGTAATTTTAGGCAAACAGTTAAATATAAAGTTAAAGAAACAAACTTCATATAAGGACTCTGATATTTGCCTTATCACTGCTAAAATACCATTCACCCTCTAGCATAAAGTAATTAAGTTCTAGTCTGATTTAGACTGTATTGAATACAGATTTATAGACATATCAGAGACTCTGATAATCAAATACAGTAAAGATGAGGATTATTAAATGTTTATATTAAAAAGGATATTTATTGCTGGACCTATACAAAACAGAACATATCCCCAAACTTTAAACACTTTATACACTGTGCTAAAGCAAAGTTCAAAATAATTCTTTCAAAATATAAAAATACAGAGATGACATCACAGCTCAAACAATAGTAGTGCCTAAAAATCTAGAGTTGCAATACAATTTCTGTTTACCAATAGAAGGTAGTAATAGTCTAATTTCAATGGTTTGAATTGGCAGAAAAAAGCTTCAGCTTTGGAAATGATCAAAATAAGCAAAACTTCAAGGTAGTGATATTGAAAATTATCTAAGGCAACATCATAGTATGGTATATTCCACTATAAGATCATAATTTTTACTTAGACTTTACAAAATTCATTGCAGTTGGAAACAGTAGCATCAAAAACATTTTCTATTTCAAATTTTATGCAAAAGATTTTTTTATTCTAGTAAAAACAAAATATTTTTAATAAGACTGCACAAAAATTATCTTTTTAATTCACATTTTATTTATTTTGTCTTAGTGTGATTAAGTCATGTATAATAATGCAGTAGCTTGTTCATCTAATAGGGACTGAAGCTCTAGTGTACATAACAATAACCTTTATATATTTCCATACTAGTCTATTTGCTAACAATTTAATATGTAACATTACAAATATGACAAGATAAACTTTATTATACTTTATATGTTATTTATATTGGTGATTAAAGCATGCACCAAATATAAATGCATATAAAATCTTGTATAAAATTATATTAATTCATATAAAATTGAATTAATAAAACTTAGAAATGAAATAACTTTGTAGTAAATGAAGCCTTTTTAGTATTGGGAACTTCGGAGGGGATTTTTATCTCTTTAAATTGTTTCTTGGTGCATCAATGTTTTGACTGACTTACCTAAATAATTACATGTAGAACTCATCAGATCCCTTTTTACACGATGTTCTTTGGAATTAAAATTGCAACTATATGAGAAAGACCACTGGAACTGAAATTAAACATACAGCCAATGTGGGATTCTAGAACTAGGGATATATTCATCAGGACATCATATTTCAAGAAAAACCACTCTTTTCTGTTATCTGGGTCTTAAATCTCAGCTCTCTACACATCCCCACTTGTAGGTCAATATTTCTTTAAAAAATGACACAACAGTACTCACTAGTCTCACTTGAAATTCATAATCTTGACTCTTGTATGAGCCACTCAGCACTGTCAGCAGTTCACATATACATTTGTCTAGTGTGCTTTCCTTCCAAGCCCCTGAGAAGGCTATTTCATACTCCCTAGTCCTTACCAAATCATTTCCCAATCCTCTGTCAATTATCTCAGCTAAGATTGTGCCTTTTATTTCATTAAAAAATAAAAAAAGGAATTGAGGAAAGTTTTTATATTCTCACAATCAAATTGATTAACAAGCTATATCTGTACTAAACAATTTTTTCTTTGCTACTGTGCCTTTACATCCAGTTTCCTTTTATTTAACTGCTGGATTTCATTTTCTCTAGAACTAATATCTTGATTATGATAATTATATATATATATATTTTGGTATTATCAATTTTTCAGTCTTCAGATTCATGCCCCCCAGCATATAATATATTTTATTTTTAGGTCTTGTCAATTTATAAGTTAATTTACTAAAAAGATCTCTGTTGACCATATTCTTATTTTGAAAATTGTTCTGGGACTTCCTGATGGTCCAGTGACTAAGACTCCATGCTCCCAGTGGGTCTGGATTCAATCGCTGGTCAGCGAGCCATATACAACATGGCACAATTAAGAGTCCTCACACTTCTCAACCAAGGTCCAAGATCCAGCACAGCCCTAAATAAGACCCAGCACAGTCAAATAAATATACCTCAGTGGTACAAAACCCACTTGTCAATATAGGAGACATTAGAGATGACACAGTTTTCATCCCTGGATCAGAAAGATCCCCTGGAGAAGGAAATGGCAATGGACTTCAGTATTCTTGCCTGTGAAATCCCATGGACAAAGGAGCCTGTCAGGCTTCAGTCCACAGGGTCACAAAAAGTCAAACATGACTGGGTGTGCACACCCAAGTACATAAATAATATTTTTTGAAGAAAATTGTTTCTCCCCCATACAATCAAGCTTTCAATGTCTCAGCTTTCTGTTTATAGTTTTTAATCTTCCCACTTCACCATCCCCAATTCAACAAAACTGCTCTTTGTTACAGTCATCACAGACATTCATGTTGTAATATCCAATGCTCATTTTCAACATGTATCTAGCTCTACCTCTAAGCAGCATGAAACATAGTTGATGACTTTCTCTTTTCTTGAGGTGTTTTTGGATCATGGTTACCATAACTACATGCTACTCTGATTTTCTTCACATCCCAAATCTCTCCTTCTTATTCTCCAATTCTTGTCCTTCCTGCATATGATCAAATTCTAAACACCAGTATGTCTCAAGACTCAGGCCTAGAATTTCTTTTTATCTCTATATCATGTTCAGAGAGGCCAGTGGGATAGGATGACACATTCATGACAGTCAAGCTTGATTTTATAGTTCTTTATAAACTATATATATAGTTCTTTATAAACTTTATATAGTTCTTTATAGTATTTTAAAATTTTTATCTACATAGAAATAAAAATGATAATTTTCTATTCAAAATCTCTAATAGCTTTATACTTAACCTAGGCTAAATTATTAACACCTTACAAATTCCTCATAAGGCTTAAGATCATACTCTGCCTTTGTCTCTGATTTCATATCATAATATCTATGTTTATTGTCTTCATCAGGTATGGACTTTCCTCAGATCATTACAAGATTGTCTGTGGAGGAATTAGACTAATCTGTTGAATATTTTCACTTTTTTGTCCCCACTGTTATTGCCCTTTACTATAAACATCTCTTTTACTCTCTCTAAGTCTATTTCTATTGAAATGGTCTGGGTTATTTGCTTACCTACTTTTGTCTTCTACAACATAAGTTTTTTTATCTCCATAGCCAATGTTTAAAAAAGATGACTGGTAAAGTACCTGGCACAAGACAGTGATCAATATATAGCTGTTAATAAATGATAATAGTTGAAAAGTCTAAAATATTACTATTGAAACATGCTGGAAAAATAATGTTAAGTTGGAATGATGTAACATTTTTTTAGGCTAAGAAGATAAAAACTAATATTGCTTATATTCTAAAAATAACTGTGAAGGGCATGGCTATAGCAAATATCCTTTTTCATTCTTTCTCAATATAATAAAGTTTTCAGGGGTCTATTCCATGAACTTTCCCTCAAACTCATTTGCCAAAAGGTTAATTTTGGGTGCTGCACATGTTAGATTGCAGGATAGGAAACTGACCTGGGACACATAACTCCATACTAGTAGAGATGAAAGATTAGGATGGCTAACTCACACTTAAGAGTTAACTCACGGTTAACTCACACACAAAAGGAATCTTGAAGAAGAATCTTGACAGAAAATTCAGTGTAAAATAATTAAGAATCATTATAAGTTTTAAAGAGTATAACAACTAGAAAAATACTAGGTGAGAATGCTACATCAAGCACATTGAGAAACGAATTGGAGAAATATCTATGGAAAGTTTCTGTATCATAATTGAACAGAAAAGTCTATACACATTACTTAGGAATTTAATTAAGATCAACAGTTATTTAGAGCATAGGAAAGGCAGGAGAAATTTTAAAATGTACATAGAATTTTTTTTTTTAATATGAGGCTAAAGCTTTATTTATTTATTTTTTTTAATTGTTTTTGCCATACAATGTCATGATATCACCATGGGTTTACATAAAATGTACATAGAATTTTGGGGGACTTACTGATAACTTAGAGGACAAGGAGAATAAAAGGCTTCAGTTTTGAGCTTGGGCAACTAAATAAGGATCGTACAAGTGGCTGTGAAATGAGAGAAGGGTGACATTGAGGAAAAATAATATGTTATGAGAAATATGACAAATTCAGTTTTCAGTGTCAATATTAATATATAAAAGTGCATTAAAATTAAAGTGATATTATGTATGAGACAGAATAGTAGTGTTATAAATAAAGATGAATGAAGCCTTTCTTCCTTACCATAACCTCCAGGCAAATTCAGACTTTGTTTGGCTGGCTACTACCCTTATCTTCCTTTTAAACCACATTGTATTTTCATTATTGGACATCAGATATGTGCTAAGTACTCATAGGTAGACGTAAAATGGACTTAAACTCACTAAAAACACCACTCTCCCCATAATTATATCACAGCAAGCTAGAGTTCAGTGATGAGATAGCTGTTGCATCCTGTCACTGTTTCCTTTCTTATCATAAACACTAATATGTTCTGGGTCTATTACACTCCAAACAACTCTGTTTTACTTTAAAACATGGTTTTATTTTTAATAAAACTCAGCAATCTCTCCCCTCTCTCACCTCTTGACACCAAAACTGAAAACATCTCCTAGGTTTGCATGTTTCAAAGTCAATGGCTAGTGAATCACTATTAGGAAAAAAGAAATAAAGAAAAACCACAGATAGGGAGATAATCGTGCTCTAGACATTTGTATTTTAGATATTTGGGACTTTGACACACAATTATTTTGTTTTAAAAAGTAAAATAGTTATTAAATCCATCTCCGTTCATCTGTGGTCACACACATACTATATGTATATAGTGTGTGTGTAGGAGAAATATTTTATCATAGAGCTACAAAGTGACTGACTTTAGAACAGGATTGAGGAATATGAAGTGTTATACTGAAGAGTATTTTTACCTTAGAGATTCTTTGCGAAATTCAGTACATAGAGCAAAAAATTGTGTTTAGTTTGAATCACACTTGAAAGTCCCTCAGGGAAACCATGTCCGATACCAACACAGCTTTTTCCTTATTGTTGTATTTAATCACCATTTCTTTATTTGTCAATGCCATGTGATAGCTGTCTATATCTAAGTATTTTTCTAAACCCCATTTTAAATTATTCAACATTGCATATATAATACATACAAATTTTAACAACCAATATAATAAATGCCCATCTGCTCTGTACCCTGTAATTCACTGGTTACATGCCCTGGAGGAAAGTGTTTTTTATAAACAATAGATTTACACCATCATTACACTTAATTTGGAGAAATGCTGATTTTCAGGAGGTGGAAGGCATCTATAACAACTGATAAAAAAGAGAACCAGAGATCCTATCTATTCACTGGGGTATAAATTCATAGAATGAAGAATCACACAGAGTCTATGACACTACATGAGTTCTTTTGTTTCCTTTCTCTTTTTCAAGAGTATCAAGTTGAATGCATATTAGCTCTTGCTTCTAATTGTGATGTCCCTTTTGTTCAAAATACTACTATGTGTGTTACAACAATATATTAAAAGACCAATCAAAAATTAAGGAACCGAATAAGAAAAGAGTAGGAGACTGCCTAGAATTCTAATGGAGTATTACAGCCAGAGAGAGAAATGGAACTGCTGACTCAAGTGTCATAAAATTACTTAGATTCAATACATAGTGTGGATATTTATGCAAATCACTTCCTATAATACAAGATATGCAATATATATAAAGAGAAAGACATATCAGTCCACATTCTAAAGAGAGGATGGCTATGTGGCCATGGTATCACTTATGCCTTCCCTCCCCTTTCATGTTAGGCTTGGTGTACCCATTCATTGAGTTGTTGATCCTCTTTATGTTAATGTGTGAATATTACTGGATTCCTGCATGCAAGTAGTTTTCACTCTAGTAGGAGAATAAAATATGTAAACAAAGAATTACACTTAAAATGTGAAAAATGAGAACTGTGTTGAGGACAAGGGAATTAGGGATCACTTGACCAACTGAGTGCCTCTGTTTGTGAGATCTGACACTTGAAATCCACAAGAGAGGATAATAATTTAACATCAAGGCCTACCTAGCTAAAATTAGTGATAAAAATAATCTTTCTAGGAATTTGGTAGTTGATATTTCCCTTGCTATCTGTTTCCTCTTACAAAGATTTATCTTTGTTTATAAAATAAAACTGTATAAGAAAAGATGTTTCACATCAAAGACATAATCTCAGAGGAGACTTCAAAACTACAAAAGGACTTAAGTTTCTCCCTGTTTAAACAGAAAACATTGGGAATTTATTTGAGTTCTCTTTTTGGTTTGTTTTGTATTTGATAATACAGGAAGAAGGGGGAAAAAAGTAGTGGGGTAGATGATGATTCTCATACTTCTGTATAAAGAGACAGGAGATAAAATTTTGTCTTTTTATTTCATTTTATTTTTTAATTTTGCCTTTTTAAAAGTTGGGATACTAATGCTGGGAAAGATTGAAAGCAAAAGGAGAAAGGGGAGGCAGAGGATGAGATGGTTAGATAGCATCACTGATTCAATGGACATGAATTTGAGCCAACTCCAAGAGACAGTGAAAGACAGGGAAGCCTGGAGTGCTGAAGTCTATGGGGTGTTACAGTCAGATATGACTTAGCAACTGAAAAATAACAACAAAGATATTTGTAATGACACAAGCCATAGGTTTCAAAATGGACTGACAGGGTTCCAAGTGCACACAGGCCATAAACATGCACTTTGTCTTTTGTAAGAAAGAAAAGGTCAAGGGGTAGAAGCAGCAATTGCAAGATAATGAGATCTCCATACATTTAGCTCAACTGACAGAAGCAGGAACTCTGCCAGAGGAAGCATGATGCTTCCCTATTATATAGTAAACATTCAGTGCACTTAGTCACTCAGTCATGTCTGACTCTTTGCGACCCCATGGACTGCACCCTGTCAAGTTCCTCCATCCATAGGGATTCTCCAGGCAAGAATACTGGAGTGGGTTGCCATGTCCTCCTGCAGAGCATCTTCCCAACCTAGGGATTGAACCCAGGTCTCCCACATTGCAGGTGGATTCTTTACCATCTATCTGAGCCACCAGGGAAGCCCAAGAATACTGGAGTTGTTACATTATCCCTTTTCCAGGGTACCTCCGTGACCCATGAGTCGAACCGAGGTCTCCTGCATTGCAGACAAATTCTTTACCAGCTGAGCTATCACGGAAGCCCAAATATTCAATAATTATTCCCTAAATAAGAAAACTTTATTTCACTTCCCTGAAAATTTTTCCCAAGGGGGAAAAAAAAAGAAAAATGAGAATGTGGGGAGTGGGGACTCAACCAAGATGAGAAGAAAGCCTCTGATTAACGGGCCATGACTCCATGCTACTGGACAAGTCCTTCCATGGAAGATCAGAGGATGTCTCCAAAAATTAAAAACTATATATGAAAATCCAATGACAAGCTGACTGAAAGAACAAAGTCTTCATATCAAAGGCCAAGTAAGACTGCCTGCTTGCATTGAGATAATCCATGCTTTAGACAAGATTATAATTTTATTTTTAAACTTCAACTCTTTCAAAGTCTACATCTCATTAAATTAAATAATTTTGAGCATATCTATCTTGTGCTCTTTTAGGCACTTTGATATTCTATGAAATGTCCAACATACCTATGAGGCTGTCAGTTTCCAGACACAATATCTAAGTTATAGGATCAGAAGTTCAGAAGTTTTAGGAAAAGAGTCTCAGGGAACAGATATTAAGGTAGTGATTTTCAAACACCAAACTCAAAATAAGGAAATATGGAAATTATTATCTTTGGGAGGAATATCAGAGGATTTTTATTTTGGACTATGCAAAACATGTAGAGCTAGATTTTTAAAACCACTTCAGATAGTTTTGTGTGCATACTGTATGAAATGCAAGCTTAGAAGTGAAAGAATAGTGTTGGAACAGGCAGATAGCCATGATTATTCTTTGAAAAGGAACTTGAGTACAAGGAATCAGTGAAACAAAACCTAACCATATTCAGAATGAAAAAATTTATACAACTGCTTTGCATTTTCATCATTTGCATGAGTACCCCTATCTATTTGTTAGATTGGAACATAGTTTGAAAGGAAGCCATCTTTTCCCCCTATTCTAAAGGGGAAATTACTTTGAAGATATTTTTATTTTTTATTACATGAAATATTACAATTCACACTAAAACTCCATATCCTGCCTTATCAGAATTAGAAAGTCCCTTGAAATAGATATATCATCATAATTTATATCAGTAAATCTGGAGATCACTGATTTTTCATACTCATAGAGATGAATGAATACTGTCCTTCAATCCAGTCAAAATGAGGTAATTAATAGTTTCTCAGAACTGACTGTCATTGGTTTGTGAGTCTAACATGCATAAATACTGAAAAAATTGTTCACTGATAAACCCACTTCAAAATCAAATAATTTTCCCTTGAAGTATGCATAAGAAAAACACAATTTAAGCAAATAAAATTTAATACATGACAAAAAACAGTATACTGAATAAACACAGGTATATATTCCATTTTAATACTGATGTGTCAGTATCCCAACCCGACTTCTCCTAATACATGACAGCAGCAAAAACATATTTATTTTTTATAAACTTTTTATTTTACATTGAGTTACAGATGATTAACAATGTTATGATAGTGTCAGGTGAACAGCAAAGGGGCTCAGTCATACATATAAATGTATCCATTCTCCTCCAAACTCCCCTATCTTCCAGGCTGCCATATAACACTGAGTGGACTTCCATGTTCTATAATATAGGTCCCTGTTCAGTTCAGTTCAGTTCAGTTCAGATGCTCAGTAATGTCCGAATCTGTGACCCAATAAACCACAGCATGCCAGGACTCCCTGTCTATCACCAGCTCCCGGAGTTCACCCAAACTCATGTCCATTGAGTCAGTGATGCCATCTAACCATCTCATCCTCTTTTGTTCCCTTCTTCTGCCCACAATCTTTCCCAAATTCAAGGTCTTTTCAAATGAGTCAGCTCTTCGCATCAGATGGCCAAAATATTGGAGTTTCAGCTTCAAGATAAGTCCTTCCAATGAACACTGATTTCTCTAGGATGGATTTGTTGGATATCCTTGCAGTCCAAGGGACTCTCAAGAGTCTTCTCCAATACCACAGTTCAAAAGCATCAATTCTTCAGTGCTCAGCTTTCTTTATAGTCCAACTCTCACATGCATATATGACTACTGGAAAAAACCATAGCCTTGACTAGATGCACCTTTGTTGGCAAAGTAATGTCTCTGCTTTTTAATATACTATCTAGGTAGGTCATAACTTTCCTTCCAAGTAGTAAGCACCTTTTAATTTCATGGCTGCAAACACCATCTGCAGTGATTTTAGAGCCCCCCAAAATAATGTCTGTCACTGTTTCCACTGTTTCCCCATCTATTTCCCATGAAGCGATGGGACCAGATGCCATGATCTTAGTTTTCTAAATGTTGAGCTTTAAGCCAAATTTTTCACCCTCCTCTTTCACTTTCATCAAGAGACTCTTTAGTTCTTCTTCACTTTCTGCCATAAGGATGGTGTCATTTGCATTTCTGAGGTTATTGATATTTCTCTCAGTGATCTTGATTTCAGCTTGTGCTTTCTCCAGCCCAGCATTTCTCATGATGTACTCTGAGAAGATCAGCGAATGTTGACAATTTGATATCTGGTTCTAAATCCATCTTGAACATCTGGAAGTTCCCAGTTCAAGTATTGCTGAAGCCTGACTTAGAGAATTTTTAGCATTACTTTACTAGCATGTGAGATGAGGGCAATTGTCCAGTAGTTTGAGCCTTCTTTCATTGCCTTTCTTTGAGACTGGAATGAAAACTGACTTTTTTCCAGTCCTGTGGCCACTGCCGTGTTTTTCAAATTTGCTGACACACTGAGTGCAACACTTTCATAGCATCATCTTTTAGGATTTGAAATAGCTTAACTGGAATTCCATCACCTCCACTAGCTTTGTTCATAGTGATACTTCCTAAGGCCCACTTATCTTCACATTCCAGGATGCAGGAAGCACTAACACCAACAAAGCTAGCAGAGGTGACAGAATTTTAGCTGAGCTATTTCAAACCCCAAAAATAATTCTGTTAAAGCACTGCACTCAATATGCCAGCAAATTTGGAAAACTCAACAGTGGCTACAGGATTGGAAACTGTTAGTTTTCATTCCAATCCCAAAGAAAGGCAAAGCCAAAGAATGTTCAAACTGCCATACAGTGGCACTCATTCCACACGCTAGCAAGGTAATGCTCAAAATCCTTCAACCTAGGCTTCAACAGTACATGAACCAAGAAGTTCCAGATGTTCAAGCTGGATTTACAGAAGACAGAGGAACCAGAGATCAAATTGCCAACATCCGTTGGATCATAGGAAAAGCAATTTTTATGAAAAAGGAATTTCATAAAAACATCTACTTCTGCTCCACTGACTATGTTAAAGCCTTTGACTGTATGGATCACTATTGTGGAAAATTCTTAAAGAGATGGGAATAACAGACCACCTCACCTACCTCCTAAGAAACCCATATGTAGGTCTAACAACAAAACCTAGAACAGGATGTGGAAAGGACTAGTTCAAAACTCCAAAAGAAGTATGTCAAGGCTCTATATTGCCATCCTGCTTATTTAACTTATATGCAGAGGACATCATGCAAAATGTTGATCTGGATGAAGCACAAGCTGAAATCAAAATCACTGGGAGAAATAGCAGCCTCAGATATATAGACGATACCACTCTAATGGCAGAAAGTGAAGAGGAACTAAAGTGCCTCCTGATGAGGGTGAAAGAGGAGACAGAAAATGCTGGCTTAAAACTCAACGTCCAAAAAACAAAGATCATGGCATCCAGTCCCAACTATTCATGGCAAACAGATGGGGAAAAAGTGGAAACAGTGGCAGATTTTATTTTCTGTGCTCCAAAATCACTGCAGATGATGGCTGCAGCCACAAATTAAAAGTCTCCTGCTCTTTGGACGAAAAGTCATGACAAAACTAGATAGCCTAATAAAAAGCAGAGACATCGTTTCGCTGACAAAGTCCATGTAGTGAAAGCTATGGTTTTTCCAGTAGAGATGTGAAATTTCACATCTTTATGTGAACCTACAGGTGACTAGTAGGTTCTCCTAATGTCCTCCCATCTTTATGTGGGAGACCATAAAGAAGGTTGAACTGACACTTTCAAATTGTGGTGTTGAAGAAGACTCTTGAGACAGCAAGGAGATCAAATCAGTCAATACTAAAGGAAACCAACCCTGAACATTCATTGGAAGGAATGATGCTGAAGCTGAAGCCCCAAAACTTTGGCCACCTGATGGGAAGAGCTGACTCACTGGAAAAGACTCTGATGCTGAGAAAGATTGAGGGCAATAGAAAAAGGAGGCAACAGAGGATGAGATGGTTGGAAGGCATCACTAACTCAATGGACAGGATTTTGAGCACACTCCAGGAGATAGTGACAGGCAGGGGAGACTGGTATGCTGCAGCCTGTGGGTTTGCAAATAATTGGACACCAACTTAGCAACTGAACAACAGTATTTTTCCTTCTCTGTCTGAGTTACCTCACTCAGTACAACAAACACTCTCTAGGTTCATCTGTGTTGCTACAAATGGCAATATTTAGATATTTTCAATGGCTGAGTAATATTCCATTATATATATGTACCACATCATCTTTATCTTCTCTTCTGTTGATGGAGCAAAGACAACTTTAAATAATACCATCCCTTTACAGGCTAGGATTTTTTTTTTTTCTATATGACCATTGTAGATAGTTTCATGAGCAATTTAAAGAGATAAGCTTATGTCCTAATGGCTATAAGTTTACTTATGCATTAACCAGATAAACAGAAAATATTTTGATTACCTGAAGGGTTTCCAGTTTAAACTAGGTAATAAGAGATACATAGGAATATTAAATGATTTCTCCAAACTGGTAAATTTCATAGCAAATAGAATAAGATAATAGTCTACGTTTTATTGTTAAGATAAGAATATCCATTACATTTTTCCACATCCATAAAACTTAAAATTATTATAATAAAGCTATTAGTCTTCCATATTCCTTTACTAAAACTGGCTTGAAGAACTCGGCAGTGATATATGTCTTAGGTTATTCCAGTCATTCAATTTTCCAGACAATAAAGTATTTTGAATTGTAAAAATGAAAGGGAATTATGCCTGCCAATAAATAAAATTGTCATTCCATGTGGTTCCTATGATTCCTTTATTCTTTTAATTGTGTTTTCTTCTACATGTTGAAAATTTGTAAAATTCCGTAATACACAAATTGTTTCTTTGGTTATTACTAGAACTGCCAAATTTTCATGGATTTTAAAGCTGACCTTTCAGTCACAGCATCCTTCCAAATGAGTTTAAGATTTGAGCTTACTATCACATAACCAGCATAAAAATTGTACAGGAAACTAAATTGCACCCACGGGCAACTAAATGAATAATTAGTCACTGGAACTTCATGCCAAAATATAAATTAGCCAAAATGCAGTTGCACCTGCAACTAGTCACCTGTAGGTTCAATTAGACACATGCAGTTTTGCCTGGACAATACATATCTGGCATAAAATAACCGACATATTTTTAGACCAGGAAAATGTGCTTAACCCTTTAGAAATTCCAAGAAGAAAAAAGCTCTGGAATATTTTCTTATACCTAAATATTGCCTGTTCTGGTAATGTTCTCCAAGCATTTTAAAATATAATATTTTGTTTCTATGCTTTCTTTTCTCATATTACTTGTTTAGTTTGGCAGATAACAAAGGGTTGAAATAATCTGTGATTGTGTTTTTCTGAGAATGTTACATCTAACTATCTGTGTTCTACAGAATTATGCATGGTATCCTTCTACATAAACTGATTAGTTATTACTAATGCTTCCTCAGATAACACTGGGATTTTCTAAACAATACATTTTCATGGAAAATTTATATTTCTTAAAGAATGATTTTATTTCAAGGTTAAGGCTAAAAGAATGACAGTGATAATGAATCGTGTTCTTATTTATTTTTTTAACTAAAAATCTAAATTCGTGTGCAGAACACACTTTTCTTGTTCCTGGAATGATACCATCCTGCTACCCACTTCAGTATTCTAGCCTGGAGAATTCCATGGACTGTATAGTCCATGGGGTCACAAAGAGTCAGACACAACTGAGCAACTTTCACTTCACTTCAATGCACTGCACCATCCTGTTTTAAAGACTTGAAAAGAAACCTGGTGACTCACGCTCTGGGGGAAAAATCTAATAAAATTGTGAAATAAAAACTTAGCCATTGTAAATGTGTGTCACCCCCAAAGTTTTAATACAATATTACAATATACTAGATTATTTAACATTTAAAGTTTATTTCTTCTCAATTTTTATTATCATGAGAAGAGTATATTCTGTACCCATAAATGCTGAGTTTTAGCATTGCATTTGTTATTGTGGAATGCATGCAGAAATGACAGATACCAGTTCTGAGCCTAGGCATTAAAAGGCCTTGTGTGATTCTGCTCATCCTCTAGAACCATCTGATCTCATCAATGAGACAAACCTGTGTTACATAGTTTCCTGATCCAAGAATAAGAAGCACATGTAACTGACTTGAATTTGATCCATTACTGGCAACAAGCCCACGCAAGCCTAGCTTAAATAAGCTAAAATACAGTCTACAGATTCATAATCAAGGAATATATGCTTATTGTCTTATGCCATTAAAACCATAAAAAAGTAAAATTGTGAAATAATTTCTTTGTGCTTTTCAAAATCTAGACTGTAATACAAAATTAAATAGGCAAGATACTGGTGATATAACATTATTTTTGTCTGTGCAACCAAATCAAACAAACCATAATGAAAATTAATCAACACTTTAAAAATAGGCTGTGATCACTTTATATTCTTTATGCAAGTCTCTAAATGCATCCATGTATTTGACTGGTCATTTTCTATTGATTAGGATATTTAATAACTCTGTAAAAAAAGATCATTAACTTGTAGAAAGGTAGTTTCAATACAAACAATTCTTGTCCAAATTCATTCAGTAAAGATGAAAATAATTGTGTATGTGTGTTTGATCATTTCCTTACTTTTTGGCACAACAAGATGTTAAAGTTCATCTTATGTACTACCTGCCCCAGCCCAAGAATCAACTACTTCCTTCTACTGTTAGAAATTCATATCTGGGCACTGAACACTTCCATAAAGTTAAATAGATTTTATTGAGCCCACAGATTATTCATAGGAATCTGTTTTCCAAGTCTAGTCTTTGTAGGCAACGACACATAAGGAAGTTATCATTTCCAAGAGAGGAATGAACTGCCTAGAGGATACATCAGAATGGAATGTGAACACAGTTTGATGGATCCCTTATGTTATCTGTGGGTTTTACAATCAACTAAAATGTAGTAGTGGAATGCATCTAGCATAAATATGTGTGTGTGTGTGTGGTGTGTATAGAGAGAGAGATACATACTCAACTTTCTTTGTTTCTCACTCTTTCTTGTTTTACTTTTAAATGCTATGTAATTTAAAAGAAACAGAAGGTTGACATCAGGTGGGCAATTTAAAGAAATGTTTAAACAAATTTTTATGTAACTCAATCTACTCATTCCACTATACTCCACTCGCTGAATGATGCATTTAATGTAATATTGGAAATTTTTGCTTTGGTTGGCATTCTTCTGATTCTATCAATTCCAGTTTGTAACATTGAAAATTCCTACTTTAGAAGATATTTTTGATTAAATTTATCTATGTTTATCATTTGGGATAGGGTTTTACAGAATAAGAATTAGATTTTATATTTACTAGTGTAATGTGCTTTAACAAAATTTGTGTTAAAAGTGTACAAAAATAAGTGTACAAGATATCCTGTCTCTGCCGTGACAGATTCAAATTCAATACCTAATAGAATATAATTACATCCCAGGATGGGCATGCAGTAAGAAAAGAACAAGCTAAAGTTTAGATGTCAGAGGTCAAATATTAATAGTAGTTATATGTATATATATATATATATATATATATATATATATAATAGGTATATACAGTATATACATATATATACATATGGGCGTATATGTATGTATATATGGCATATGTTCACATGGTGGCTCCTTTCTATTTACTCCTTATTTTGACCTATCCTACTCAGTTCTACTATGGAAATGCAAAAACTTTCCTTCGCACTGAGAATGGGTTATAGTGCATGCTACCTATAATCACACTGTTTACTCACAGTGGCCAGAATGGTGCCACCTACACACCTTCTAAACATTACAGAACACTGGGAACTATGTAGTCCTCAAGCAAATTCTTGGTTTTTTATTCACAAAGCAGGAACTAACTACCTCTAGACCACTTTTAAAAAATATCTCACTCTCTTTGTTTTCAGAGGTATTTAATGTCAGATAGGAGGTAAATAGTATAATAAATCATGCCATCATTTGCTATCAGTAGCAGTAAATTGTTTAACAATCTGAATTTATTTTTAATCTCATATGGCTAGGAGTCCATTGAAACCCACTTTAAAATGAAATCTAGCTTTCAACCACTTACTAGTGCTCCTAAGTGCCCTTAATGTACTCCTGGGACCCTTGTAAAGGCAAGAGCATTACAGTATCTTTTCATTTTCATCAGGGGAGAAACTTGATATGAAGTATACATATTTTCATCACAGTCCTATGGCTCAGTTCTTTTATACTGGGTGAAACGAAGTTAACACTGCCATCTTACGTATATCTCTTCACATTATAGCTCTCCTGTAACTGCCAGATGTGTTTTAGGAAAGCTACTGGTTATAGCAGTTCATTGTTGAACCTGGAATTTGCTCTTTTATAGAAATATGACTAATTGGGTTAAAATCTCTATAAAAGGGAAAAGAGAACGAATGTCTGCTTTTTAAAATCTTGACATTCCAAATTGTGTTCAAGTACCTTTTGACATTAAAAAATACTTCTTTTTCTATACTGAAAGAACTTTGAGATTTTTGAAGCCTCATAGTCTAGTGTAAGATACAAAACATCCTGTGTATAGCCACTTAGACATGTGAAAGTTACTAGGGACTAGACTAAAGATTTCTTCCTGTAAGGACTTTGACGATATAAGAACAATCATGTCTACAAGTTGAAGGTTGATTCTAGGGTATATGGGGAGGTAAACATCCTTTTCAGTGCTTTACCTCTTCCTATTCTTGTCTTATTCTTTCAATATCCCCAGATGCTTTTTCATGGTAAACAAACAAATCTTATGTTTATTAATGTGAAAATGTTTTCTCATTTGCCTCTAAAACACCTCTGTTGGTTTTTTCAGTAAATTTTACTGAGCTTAACATTTACAACTACTATATCCAAATATATTGCAACTGTCATATTTAGGGTTATTTAATATTATATTTCTAGTACTCATATTTATTATTCTCTCCCAAGAGAAAATAAAAAAGGAGAGACTACTTACAGTATTAGGACTATAACAAAGCATTATGTAGTCAAAGCATTGCTGTTATTTTATCAAGACAGCAAAGAGCAACATAAAGCTAGCACAATGCAAATAAATGTTATCACCTTAAGGTGCGTTAATGCAGCCAGGACACACAGAGAGTGACTAAGATCACATTTCTTTCCTACTTAACAACTCCCTTTCCATTCTCCCCACTTCCCTACTTTAAATGATAGTGGCTTAGGAGGGAATTAAAACAATACTCTAAGGAAAAAAAAGAACAACAAAAAACTGTTCTTTCTTTCACTCAGAAAATGCCACCAGCCTGAAATAATATTTAATTCAAGCAGCTAATCAACAGAACCTGTTTTCGTACTAACGAAATCAGAGTAGAGCTGATCTTTAGGTTTGTTCATTTGTTTTATAATATGTTCATAGATGGTAATTTCAGTGCTCAGGTCAGTGAAATTTCTACCTAATCAGCTGGAATGTGGCCAAATGAAACTGACCAGAAGATCATGCTTGAGATTAGTCCCACACTATGTGGGATTTCCTTGATAAATCATTCAAAATAATTTATATTCTGTTGTTCACTACTGGAGCTTTTAGTTTGAAGATGCCTCTTCAATGAAGTACAGCCTCATGAAAGTCAATAACCAACATAGCTACTTTATCAAGAGTTTAATTTCTTCTTTGAAGCATAAATGCTGTTTATAAGGGTTAGAGGAGATGAGGCACTTCAGAATTCATTTCAATTCCTTATTCTCAACTGCTTAAAACATATAAGATGAAGAGATATTGTCACAAGACAGAAATAAAGTTAGTGTGTTTGATTTAAAGGTACTGTCTATAACCCTAAAAACTCAAGGGAGATGAGTTGGAGTTTCATTGATACTGCTCCTTTGGCTTATTCATTTGCTCTCTCTTCATTTTATTCTCTCTCATTTTTGGTCTGAATTTTCTATAATAGGTAGTTACAGACTTTCATTAAGCAGTAAAATACTACATCTGGCAATCCCAAATTGTAAATAAACATAGCTAAGAATTAAGAAGGCAGAGAGGAAAACAACATATGATTTAGCTATCCTAACAAAAATTAGTTTGACTTTAAATTAGCTCATGTCTGTTTAGAATCAGTACTAGTGACACCTGAGATTACATAGAAATTCAACAGATTAAGAATAAACCTGAGCAAACATGCTTCTAGTAAAGGACAGTGATGGATTTGACAGATGAATGCAGGCCTCATTCTATTTGTATTTCAAATGCTACTTCTTCTGAAGACTCAACTACATGTATTTCTTCTTTCTGTCAACATGGTGTAATGGTAAGAGCATGGATTTTGACTACTGACAAAATCCTGAGTCTATTATTTCTAATTCTTATGAAGTTCAGGATGGTTACTCACCCCATACTGACATGTTTTATTTACCTCTCTTGGTATCTTTCCATTTTCCTTCTTAAACCACATAAATCAACACAGAAATAATGAGATCATTGATAAAAGCTTAGAACAACCATTTTAAGTCAAAGCATTTGGCTAAAAAAATTTAAGTGATGGAGTAAAAATTATAACACTTTCCTCCAGTGCAGGATTACCTGTAACTCAATGCCTATACAGAAAACTTTCCTTATATCTAGGATTAGAAAGCTTATTTTAATATCTATATATATTCCTCTTAATAGATTGACAAAAGTGGCTCTGATAGACAGTCTGGCAATCCCACAAGAAATGCTTTTTGGATTAAGACTACTAGTGAGTTTAGATAAGTTAGGATCCATTTTCATCTACTTTCTCTATATATATTTTATCAACTATACTATTGGCCTTCTAAGGAACCCTCAGAAAGAATTAGACAATAAAACAGATTTCCTTTCATGAGTCAAACTCAGTCTTGCCATACAATCCATTCTACATCACCATCTAAAACAATTCACTTCTCCAGGTTGGTTACTCTACTTTAATATTTAAAAAGTCATCTGTTCAAATATCAATGTGCCTCTATCTCCCCTGGCGCCACTCAGGTGTAGGTTCAGCCTTTTTTTTTTGGCTGTATATCTAATACAACATCTATTTGTGTTGTTCTGTCCCTCAGTCCTTTCCAACTCTTTGCAAACCCATGGACTGTGGTATGCAGGGCTTCTCTGTCTTTACTGTCTCCTGGAGCTTGCTCAAACTCATGTCCATTGAGTTGATGATGTCATCCAACCATCCTCTGTCCTCCATTATCTCCCAGAGTCTGTTCAAACTTATGTCCATGGAGGCTGTGATGCTATCTAACTATGTCATCCTCTGCCACCCCTTTCTCCTGCTGCCTTCAATATTTCCCAGCATTAGGGTCTTTTCCAATGAATTGGCTCTTTCCATCAGGTGGCCAAGGTACTAGAACTTCAGCTTCAGCAACAGATCTTCCAATGACTATGTAGGGTTGATATCCTTTCAGATTGACTGGTTTGGTCTCCTTGCACTCCAAGGAACTCTCAAGAGTCTTTTCCAGCACCAAAATTTGAAAGCATCAGTTTTTCAGTGCTCAGTCTTTTTTACAGTCCAAGTCTCACATTCGTGCATGATGTGCACAAAGAAATCACAGCTTTGCCTATACAGACCTTTGTCAGCAAAGTGATGTTTCTGCTTTTTAATGGGCTATCTAGTTTTGTGATAAGTTTTCCTTCTGAGGAGCAAGCATCTAGAACAGCACTATCAATCTAAAAGATTTCCTTAAGCCCTTCACATCAATCCCGTTCCCCACATCTTGTCCTGAGTAACCATCCATGGGCTTTCCATCACAGTTCTGCACCTCCAGAATTTCTTACAAATGGAATCATACAGAGTATTCATTTGTATTTAATTTATTTCATATAGTTAATATAATGTTTCTAAAATCTATGACTGTGCACATTAACCTTTAATTTCTGATTATTGCTAAATAATATCCCATAGTATGAATATACTGAAATTAAATATTCCCAAATTGGGGTGGTTCCAGTTTAGGTCTGTTACAAGAGAAAATGTTTCTGCCAACCTTTGTGTATGCATATTTTTGCTGTATTGTTTTCTGCTGTATCTGTCCTCAATATTAGAAACTTGCTGGAACACAGTGGAGTACATGAATTATTATGTTGTTCAAGTGGCATAGCATAGAGAAGAAAAGAGTATTTCTCTAAAAGACAAACAAAGCTGCTGCCTCCACCAAGGCCACTTTGCATTCTCTTAGGTGTGTCACTTAAAACTTCAATTTAACCTCTACTTGTCAAATGAGAAAAATAATGAATCCTTGCCTTGGAGGAATGATGTGAGGATTTATGACATAATAGTGTATATAAAAATTGCTCTATACTTTTAGGGAAAGAAATGCAGTTTAAATACAATAAATTATTTTCATATTTTATATTGACTTGTGTCTGTTTCTGTTGTCATCTAATTAAATCAGTTTTAACAAAAGTTTAAAAAAATTAGTATAGTTCTAATGCCACAGAATAATTCTAACGATTCTGAAAAAATTACATCCTGAAGCTAGTCAATAATTACAAAATAATATTATGTTTTACAACTGAAATATGACTATAAATCTTTCAAGAATATTTTAACAAGTCATAAACCTTCGCTGCTTACTGTAACCTGGGAATCTTACTGTATATAGAATCAAATGACTCTTGCAGGTCATACTTTTTGTATATTAATGTGTGTACAAAATGATTCCTGAGAAGCACATTAGTCAGATATATGACATAACTGCATTTAATTGAATTCACATGCTTCTCTGCAATAAAGTCGAGATGTCAAAAACAGAGTTATACACTAATTTACTCGTCTCTTAGCTACAGTGATGAATTGGAACTTCATGTTAGCACCAAATAATGCTCTACTTGCAGTCTAAAATATCACAAATTAGAAAGAAAATGGAAAGAGAAAAGCACAGAAGTTAAAAGTGATTTGGATCATAGGAAGTAGCATAAAAAAACTAAAATCATGGCATCTGGACTCTATCTGCAGTGATTTTGGAGTCCACAACATCTAATTCTGCTTCATTGACTACAGTAGATACAGAAGGTGACTGCAGGCATGAAATTAAAAGATGCTTTCTCCTTGGAAGAAAAGCTATAACCAACCTAGATAGTATATTAAAAAGCAGAGACATCACTTTGCCAACAAAAGTCTATGTAGTCAAAGCTATAGTTTTTCCAGTAGTCATGCATGGATGTGAGAGTTGGACCATAAAGAAAGCTGAGCACCAAAGAATGGATGCTTTTTACCTGTGGTGTTGCAGAAGACTCTTGAGAGTCCCTTGGACTTGCAAGGAGATCAAAC
Source organism: Antilocapra americana (assembly GCA_007570785.1). Classification (NCBI taxonomy): domain Eukaryota; kingdom Metazoa; phylum Chordata; class Mammalia; order Artiodactyla; family Antilocapridae; genus Antilocapra; species Antilocapra americana. The sequence continues at coordinate 5,401,314 of ML664163.1, read as the reverse complement.
CAGTCATTCCTAAAGGAAATCAGTCCTGAATATTCATTGGAAGGCCTGATGCCAAAGCTGAAACTCCAATACTTTGGCCACCTGATGAGAAGAGCTGATTCATTGGAAAAGACCCTGATGCTGGGAAAGACTGAAGGCAGGAGGAGAAGGGGACGACAGAGGATGAGATGGTTGATGGCATCACCGACTTGATGGACATAAGTTTGAGCAAGCTCTGGGAATTGGTGATGGACAGGAAAGCCTGGTGTGCTGCAGTCCATGGGGTCACAAAGAGTCAGACATGACTGAATAACTGAACTGACTGACTGACTGAAGTAGTACAGTTGAAGAACATTAGAGTTTGAGCCTCTTAAAATTGTGGTGATTGAAATTTAACACAATATAGACACAACTTTGCATAAGGGAGAGAGGAGATAGACATAGCAAAATAGTCACATTAAAATAAGCAGAATTGATTCACAAAAATACTGAGATCATAGAAATTTCAACAGATTGCTTAAGTACAAAGCAAAATGAACACAGCTACTGCATTCATTAAAGTTTAATTAACCTGATAATTGCTTAAATTTAATCAGTATGTCTTCATTCATATTAGAAGATTTCAGAACATAAATTTCCCCCATGAGTCAGTTTCAAAACTGGCTACATATTAGAATCACCTGGAAAATATTCTAAAAATACCAAGGTCCACGTATCATCTGGAATGTTAGACTAATTTGCTTCAGAGAAAGGTGCAGATTTCAATATTTTTGAATAAAGCCTCCAATCCCATGGTGATGCTAAAATATAGGCAGAGGTAAGAACCACTGCCTTGGAGAGAATAAGTTATCTGCTTCAGTTTTAAAGTTATTCTCAATCTTGATATTAGATGGATATGCTAGCTACTTTACTTTGCCAAATTCCTAACTAATCAAAAATGTAATATTTCTCCATTGACTGGGATCCACTGTATTATGGTTGTCCATTTGTCTGTCTGACTATTTTTTGTGAAGGTAGTTGGAAAATAAGCATATGTAACTCTTATGATGCATATAAAAATCACTGTGATCACTGACAAGGAGGGCCTTGCTGGACTAGCACTGCTGCACACAATCCAGACCAGTGCAGTGTCTGGACCTATTGTATTTTTCAATGATGGAAAAGTTTGTGTATAAATAGGAGACAAAAGAAAAGTAGTAGCTCTGGGTAAAGGGTTAAATAGTTGGGTTGTATAATAAGGAAACTTTCATTTACATTGACACCTCAGAAGAGACTCAAATATAGGATGAGATTGTCTCTTGGCTGGATCATACCATATGCCTGAAAAACTGAAATCATATATTGCTGACCCCATTGCTGCTTTTGGAACCTGACAGTATCTCATGGGAGCCTAGTGGCCTTGCCCTGGGAGACATTTTCAGATGATACGATGACCTTCAAGCTAAGTTGTTTCAGTTGTGTACAACTCTTTGCGACCCTATGGACCAAAACCCCACCAGACTCCTCTGTCCATGGGATTCTCCAGTCAAGAACACTGGAGTGAGTTGCCATGCCCTCCTTCAGGGGATTTTCCTGACCCAGGGATCTAATCTGAGTCTCTTATGTCTTCTGCATTGGCAGGCAGATTTGTTACTAATAGCGCCACATGTGAAGCCTGATGATGGACTGGATAGTATATTAACATATGAATGGAATTCAAGTTAATGAGTCAGTTTCTCTTGATTTAGGATTATTTTACTATAAGAAATTTTTGTTATAAGATGAGGGAATAGACTGTGATACAGTGCTTTATAATAAGAAATATATAAGTCTCTGTCCTTGTTCTAGGTACAGAGTTCTTAAAATCCTTATAAATCTTTAAGGGACCAGAATCTTAGGAATGAATGACTTTTGTTCCAACAAGGTAACCCTGGGGAGACTCTTGGATGGAGCTGGTCACCCAAAAGATCAAGTCATAATTAGACGCTTGAAATTTTCAGCCCCACTGGCAATTCTCCTTAAAGGGGAGAGAGGCTGAAAATGGAGTTAATAATTGAGTATGTCTATGTGATAAAGGCTCCATAAGCCTCCATAAAACCCAACAATATGAGATTATGAGAGTTTCTGGGTTAGTGAAAAGATCCATGTACTGGTTAGGGTGACACACCTCCAACTCCAGAAAAACAGAAGCTCTTGTGCTCAGAACCCTCTCAGACATTGCCTATGTATCTATTTATCTGGCTGTTCATCTGTATCATTCATCATCTCTTTTAATAATCTGCTAAATGTGTTTTCTGAGTTCTGTGAGCATTGCTAGCAAATTAATCAAGTCCTAGAATGGGACACTGGACTCTTAGATTTATAGGTGACAACCAAGACTTGTACTTGCCTCTGAAGCAGGGTAGGAACAGTCTTGTGGGACAGAGCCTTTAACTGTGAAATCTGATATTATCTCCAGCTAGATAGCATCAGAATTGCATGAAATAGTAGGAAACCCAGCAGGTACCACAGAGAATTTCTTGGCTCAGAGAAAATCCCTAAACCTCTGGTGTAAGAAGTGTCGTGAGTGTGATTATAGTCAGAGAGTAATGAGGAATCTTTTCCTTTCCAGTCAGCAGCAGAAGGGTAATAATACAATTCTAGTTCATTATAAATAATTTTCTTGTTTTTCTCTGCACAGGTTTCCCATACTCATGATCCAAAGTACCTTTAGAGATTAATATTTCTTTGGTTTATTCTATTATTGATGTTTTTATCTGAAGCACACCCAACTCTATACAATACCATCAAGTGAAAGCTATGGGAAGTGAAAATCACTCAGTCCTGTCTGACTCTTTGCGACCCCATGGACTACACAGTCCCTGGATTTCTCTAGGCCAGAATACTGGAGTGGGTAGACTTTCCCTTCTCCAGGCAATTTTCCCAACTGAGGGATCGAAACTAGTTCTCCCACATTGCAGGCAGATTCTTTAACAGCTGAGCCACAAGGGAAGCCTAAAAGCTATGGGAAGATAGACTGTAAGTCAGCATTGCCTCTATGTAGGTTCCTGGTTCTCATGTATTCAAACTCTGGATTCAAATTGCTACTTTTGCTTTACCTTTTTGATGATTCAATCAGATTCAATGCCAACTTTGCTAGATTTGGCCAACCATTCAAACTGAACTACTGTGCGTGATCCTAAGAATTTTGAGTTAAAAAAAATTAAACTGTTTTGAAGAAATATAGCAGGAAAATACATAGAAGATTTGTTTTCAAACTTCATCAGAACTGATTTTTTTTATTTTTGGTCAAACAAATGTTTTCAGGAACACTCACATAAGCAGAGTGCACACCTACATTCTTAATAGTTAACACTGAGTAATAATGTAAGAAACAGGGATTCAGCAATAAGAAGAAATGATTATCATTCAACATGTTTCCACCTGTTTAACAATTAGAAAGCAAATATTTTGAAACAAAGAATCAGAGACTATTAGACAGCAATTGATTGGACTCTAGGAAAATCAAGGCTTAACATTCTCATGTGATTTATATTTAAAAATTAGGTCTCATGAAACTTGAAGTGGTATTTAACGTTGTATAGTCCAATGGTGACTTGGTGTTTTAAAAAACAGAGCTACAAGATGGCAATTAAACTGTCTGAAATCAAACAAGTATGGAGTGGTAAAACTGGATTAACATTTCCATTTTTGACCCTAAAAGATGTACACTTAATCTTTGGTGCTACCAAGTTTTCCCTAACTTTTGACTTGTAGTTGACTAACTTAAAACAGAGATATGCTAAAAATTCCTTTTATCTAAAAATAAATTACATTAAAATTAAAACTCTATCAAAACCAGAGTAAATGACAAGAGATAAGAAAGAACAAGCTTAGATTTTACATTTGGAGTTAGAGCAAGTCACAATGAAGAGGCAAATAATAATGATCAAACAGAAAAAGATCTATTCTGATAAATGTATGGGGTCAATATTTTTACCATGTTATCATAAATGACTACATTGCTTTATATGCTTAGTATCAACTTGCAGAGTGAGAGGTTGAAAGTGGGTTATAAAAGGGAAAAAAATGTTTTTCACCCTACTGCTCACCTGAAAAATATGGAAATTTTCATTTTTATACCATCTGGATATATATAAATGGTACCATGCAGTAGTTAGATTTAGATCCCAGTTAATAAACCTGGTGACAGAGCGTTCCCTAAGGGAGTGAGGTTTAAGCAGGGAAATGTCAATTGTTCCATTTGGACAGCTCAAATTTACTGGGCTATGTGATAGCATTTTAAGTGCTCATCATTGGGAGGACCTGCTGTGCATGCTGCCCCCCTCTCCGTCCCCGTGAAGGGTCAAATCAATATGAAGTGAAAAGGGACAAAGACTATGAAATGAATATTTGAACAATATATATTGAGTTTATTTTTTAAAGAATACAAATGAAAGCTGTTAAAGGTGTTAAGAATTCCAAATGTTATCTCCACATAATCTGTGTTTGCTGGCTACTCAGGCTGCATTATAAATCCAAGTCTCTACTGCTGCACCTATTGCTTCAGGATCAAAAGAAAATATGCTGAGAGGTAGTGGTCATTAACTGCTCCCTTTACTCTCTGGCAACAAATCTACCTGCTGAGATTGTCCCACTCCCCACCACCAGTAATAGAAGGTTCTAAAAAGAAGGTAGACGTTCATGTCAAGGTTTCTGTGGATTATTTTAATGCATGCTATCGAGAAAGCAAAATGGCTGTCTGAGGAGGTCTTACAAATAGCTGTGAAAATACGGAGAGTGATAAGCAAAGGAGAAAAGGAAAGATATTCCCATCTGAATGAAGAGTTACAAAGAATAGCAAGGAGAGATAAGAAAGGTTTCCATAGTGATCAATGCAAAGACATAGAGGAAAATAATAGAACAGGAAAGACTAGAGATCTCTTCAAGAAAATTAAATATATCCAGAGAACATTTCATTAAAAGATGTGCTGCATAAATGACAGAAATGGTAGGGACCTAATAGAAGGAGAAGATATTAAGAATTGGAGACAAGAATACACAGAAGAATTGTACAAAAAGTTCTTCAAGACTCAGATAATCATGATGGTGTGATCACTCACCTAGAGCCAGACATCCTGGAATATGAAGTCAAGTGAGCCTTAGGAAGCATCACTACTAACAAAGCTAGTGGAGGTGATGGAATTCCAGTTGAGCTATTTGAAATCCTGAAAGATGATGCTTTGAAAGTGCTGCACTCAATATGCCAGCAAATATGGAAAACTCAGCAATGGCCACAGGACTGGAAAAGGTCAGTTTTCATTCCAATCCCAAAGAAAGGCAATGCCAAAGAATGTTCAAACTACTGCACAATGCACTCATCTCATACGCTAGTAAAGTAATGCTCAAAATTCTCCAAGCCAGGCTTTAGCAATATGTGAACCATGAACTTACAGATGTTCAAGCTGGTTTTAGAAAAGGCAGAGGAACCAGAGTTTAAATTGCCAACATCTGATGGATCATTGAAAAAGCAAGAGAGTTGCAAAAAAAAACAAAACAAACAAACAAACAAAAAACCACATCTGTTTCTGCTTTGACTATGCCAAAGCCTTTGACGTGTGGATCACAATAAACTGTGGGAAATTCTGAAAGAGATGGTAATACCAGACCATCTTACCTCTCTCTTGAGAAACCTGTATGCAGTTCAGGAAGCAACAGTTAGAACTGGACATGGAACAACAGACTGGTTCCAAAGAGGAAAACGAGTACATCAAGGCTATATACTGTCAGCCTGCTTATTTAACTTATATGCACAGTACATCATGAGAAACGCTGGGCTGGAGGAAGCATAAGCTGAAATCAAGATTGCCTGGAGAAATATTAATGACCTCAGATATGTAGATGACACCACCATTATAACAGAAAGTCAAGAAGAACTAAAGAGCCTCTCAATGAGAGTGAAAGAGGAGAGTGAAAAAAATGGCTTAAAGCTCAACATTCAGAAAACTAAGATCATGGCATCCGGTCCCATCACTTCATGGCAGATATATGGGGAAACAGTGGCTGACTTTATTTTTGGGGGCTCCAAAATCACTGCAGATGGTGATTGCAGCCATGAAATTAAAAGACGCTTACTCCTTGGAAGGAAAGCTATGACCAACTTAGACAGCATATTAAAAAGCAGAGACATTACTTTGTCAGCAAAGATCAGTCTAGTCAAGGTTATGGTTTTTCCAGTGGTCACGTATGGATATGAGAGTTGGACTATAACAAAAGCTGAGCACAGAATAATTGATGCTTTTGACCTGTGGTGTTGGAGAAGACTCTTGAGAGTCTCTTGGACTGCAAGGAGATCCAACCAATCCATCCTAAAGGAGATCAATCCTCAGGGTTCATTGGCAGGACTGATGTTGAAGCTGAAACTCCAATACTTTGGCCACCTGATGGGAAGAGCTGACTCATTAAAAAAGAAAGATTGAAGTTGGGAGGAGAAGGGGATGACAGACAGAGGATGAGATGGCTGGATGCCATCACCGACTCGATGGACATGGGTTTGTGTGGACTCTGGGAGTTGCTGATGGACAGGGAGGTCTAGCGTGCTGCAGTTCATGTGGTCACAAAGAATCAGACACGACTGAGCAACTGAATTGAACTGATCCAAAATACCAGAATTAACAGCTGCTGATACTTGAGAGAAAGGAACTCACAAGGTGGAGTTGCTTCACTAATTTCTGCCATGTATAAGTGCTAAGTGCTTCAGTTGTGCCTGATTCTTTGTGACCCCTATGATCCATAGCCCACCAGGCTTTTATGTCCATGGAATTCACCAGGAAAGAATACTGGGGTGGGTAGCCATGTCGTCCTCCAGGGATACTTCCCAACCCAGGGACTGAACCTGAATCTCTTACATCTAACTGTATTGGCAGGTGGGTTCTTTATGACTAGTGCCACCTAGGACTCCCTATCCCTTGCCATAGTGATGTTAAAACACAAGCACTTAGGTTTTACCTCAACCATCCCTTCCTATCCAGGAAGGCAGCACAGTATCCAAATAGAGTTAGTTGTGGCATCAAAGTCTGAGTGTGTACTTAGTAATGCACTATATGAAGGTATTGTGTCCTTGCTACCTATGCTACATATGCCAGACTAGTTAAGAGAAATATAATGGAACTAAATTCAGCATTCAAAAAGTGAAGATCATGGCATCCAGTCCCATCATTTCATGGCAAATAGATGGGGAAACAATGGAAACAGTGACAGACTATTTTCTTGGGCTCCAAAATCGCTGCAGATGGGACTGCAGCTGGGAAAGACTGAAGGCAGGAGGAAAAGGGTACAACAGATGGTTGGATGGCATCACTGACTCGATGGACATGAGTTTGAGCAAGCTCTGGGAGCTGGTGAAGGACGGGGAAGCCTGGTGTGCTGCATTTCATAGAGTCACAAAGAGTCAGACATGACTGAATGACTGAACAGCAACAACAAAATGGAGGGAGGGTTAAGGCCCTTATAATAATTCAGAAAAGGAATGATAAAGAGACAGAGGATGTAGTCTTCTTCTCTGAGAGCATACTCTCTTTAATAAATCCATTGGAGTGACTAAAAGTTTTAAGGGCAATGAGTCCACATAAATTAGCAGTTTTCAACAGGAGGAAATCTCCCATTACCTCCCCAGGACATTTGGCAATGTTTGGAGACGTTTTGCTTTCACAGCTTAAAGAGTGCTAGTGACTATGTTAGGGAACCAGAGACCAAAACCTCCTGCCTTGGCCAGGCATGATGATAACTGTTGGCATGAGTTGTGTCACAACAGGAGAGGCTTGATAAGAAACATGGGGCTGTCAACAAAACTAGCCAGGAGGATTCAAGAGGGGCCAAAAAGAAGGAGGAAACACTGGTCCAAAATATGCCTTGTCAATCTCCTAGAAACCCTTAGGAATCCATCCTGTCTGTGAGATGCATGCACCACCAGGAAGAACTCTGAGTGGGACCAAATATGGGTATGAGTAAGATGACTGGCCAACCAAGAAGGCTAATCCTATTACCATGAAACCTGAAGCTGCAAGCTGCATGGCAGAGCAGTTCTCCTGGGTTCCCTTACCCTGCTGCTCTCTTCTTTAGGGCCCTTCCCAATATTGTCTTCTGCTTTGCCAGTACATGCATCTCCTCAGACAATGCATTTCCAAGTGATAGACAAGTGTCCATTTTTGGACCCTGGATGGGGTCTCCCTTCTGGTAACAGCTGGAGATCTGGGATGGTGCCAAACATCATACAATTTCCATGTAACAGAGTTAACCTGTGAAAAATGCCAGCAGTGCTGATATTGAGGGAGAAAAAAGAAAGTGAAGCTGCTTAGTCTTGTCCAACTCTTTGCGACCCCATGGACTGTAAAACACCAGGCTCCTCCATCTATGGAATTTTCCAGGCAAGAGAACTGGAGTGTGTTGCCATTTCTTTCTTCAGGGGATCTTCTTGACACAGGAATCTAACCCAGGTCTCTTGCACTGCAGGCAGAACTGCAGGTAAAGCCTGGCTTTAGCTTCTGAGCCACCAGGGAAGCCCCATTGATATTGAGGAACCCCATATGAAGAAAGTCAGTATATAACCCTGATATAAAGTAAGAAAGATACTCAAGGATGAAATTCTTCTAAAGAATAATTACATTCAAAAGAGATATTTCAGAAGGGTTAACACAAATATACCAAGCAAAAATGTATTTTTCCCCTACCAAATGAACCTTTACTATATTGTAAAAACTATTTGGATATTTAAGTTTCACAGTTTTGATACCAAAATTTAATCTTTCAAGTCTTAGGGAAAGATAAAGAGATTACATTGACCTTGATTTTTATTTTTAATTTCCCATTGCCATAGGGTAAATTTCAGTTCAGATTTGAAACTCTCAACTGGCCTCAACTGACCTGAAGGCTATTAAGTCTGTGAACAGTTCCTTTTAATATTAAGTATAGTTTCTGATTAAAATATAAATGATTATTAATTTAGTGGAGAATTTAGCTTTATCAAATAAAGACTATTACATGGGAAAATAATCTCTCCCAATTTCTTTCAACCATGCTTCTTGTGACTAAATAAAATGCGAATACATTTTTAAGGTCAATTTTCTTACATACAACTTTTTACTTTTACTTTCTAAGTTTCCCTTAAAAGGAAAGCAAATTTGATTTCATGTCACTTTACTAACTGTAGCCACTTCCAGATGATTGCTACCAACTACTGTGACAGTAAATATTAAAATAGAAATATTTAAAAAAAAAAGGAAAGAGCCACTCTCAAGAGAAATGGGTCAAAACAACACTGACATTCTCAAGTGGATAATTAAGTTAATTTTCTGGATCATCCAAGCTCAAATTATAATCTGAATAAAACATTCAATTTAAACAACACTTATTCAGCACCTACACTGTACAAATAATATGCTCTAGAGGATCAAGAGATGATCAAGGCAGTCTTGCCTGTTGCAACTATAGAGAAAGAATGCCATGTTTGAAACTCAGCTTTATGTTTGAGTTCATATTACTTAACCTCTTCCTACTTCAATTTCATCATTTGTAAAATGCTAAGAGTTATAGTACCTATATTTTTCAGGAGTCTGAAATGCTTAAAGCAGTTCTTGGGTCAGTAAGCCATTACAAAAAATGTTAGCTATTTTTAAGGAAAGGACTTCTAGATTGACAGATCAGCATGAGTAAAAATGCAGAAACAGGAAAATACAAGATATGTTGAGAAATGATAAATGGCTTAGTAAACTTATACTAATGGGAATGACTGAAAGATACAGTTAATTTTAATGAGAAAAGCAAACTATGCCCAAAATCCTAAGGGGTTTGAATGTCATACTGATAAATGCAGATTTGTGAGGGGAAGGGGAGGATAATCAAAGAGTTGAATAGGACATTCATTTATCTGAGTTTCAAAAGCAACTCTAATGGCAATGTGAAGTCTGAATCAGAGGGAAAAAAATTAAATGATGTAGAAGAATTTAGAAATTGATATAGCAATCTCACTGTGGGCTTGTCTTCAGAAAATATGGAAACTCTAATTTGAAAAGTTACATGTGCCCCAGTGTTCATAGCAGTACTATTTACAATAGCCAAGACATCAGTTCAGTTCAGTAGCTCAGTCGTGTCCAGCTCTTTGCGACACCATGGACTGCAGCATGCCAGACCTCCCTGAGACCACCAACTCCCAGAGTTTACTCAAACTCATGTCCATTGACTGGATGATACCATTCAACCATCTCATTCACTGTTTTCCACTTGTCTTCCTTCATTCAATCTCTCCCAGGATCAGGGTTTTTTCTAATGAGTCAGTTCTTCACATGAGGTGGCCAAACTATTGGAGCTTCAGCATCAGTCCTTCCAATGAATATTCAGGACTGATTTCCTTTAGCTGGACTCGTTGGATCTCCTTGCAGTTCAAGAGACTCTCAAGAGTCTTCTCCAACACCATAGGTCAAAAATATCAATTTTTCAGTGCTCAGCTTTCTTTATGGTCCAACTCTCACGTCCATACATGACTATGAGAAAAACCATAACTTTGACTATACAAACCTTTGTTAGCAGAGTAATGTCTCTGCTTTTAAATACACTGTCTAGGTTCATCATAGCTTTTCTTCCAAGGAAAAAAGCATCATATAATTTCATGGCTACAGTCACCATCTGCAAGGATTTTTGAGCCAAAGAAAATAAACTGTCACTATTTCCTTTCCTCCATCTATTTGCCATAAAGCAATGGGACTGGTTGTCATGATCTTCATTTTTTGAACATTGAGTTTCAAGTCAGATTTTTTTACTCTTCTCTTTCCCTTTCATGAAGAGGCTCTTAGTTTCTCTTTACTTTCTGCAATAAGGTTGGTGTCATCTGCATATCTGAGGTTATTAATATTTCTCCCAGCAATCTTGATTTCAGCTTGTGCATCACCCAGCCTGGCATTCCGCATGATGGGTTCTGCATATAAGTTAAATAAGTTGAGTGACAATATACAGCCTTGAAGTACTCCTTTCCCAAATTGGAAACAGTTCATTGTTCCCTGTCTGGTTCTAAGTGTTGCCTCTTGACCTGCATACAGATTTCTCAGGAGGCAGATCAGGTGGACCAGTATTCCCATCTCTTTAAGAATTTTCCACAGTTTGTTGTAATTGCTCAGTCAAAGGCTTTGGCATAGTTAATAAAGCAGAAGTAGATATTTTTCTGGAACTCTCTTGCTTTTTAGATAATCCAATGATTTGATCTCTGGTTCCTCTGCCTTTTCTAAAACCAGCTTGAACATATGAAAGTTCATGGTTCATGTACTGTTGGAGCCTGGCTTGGAGAATATTGAGCATTGCTTTGCTAGCGTGTGAGAAGAGTGAAATTGAGTGGTAGTTTGAGCATTCTTTGCCTTTCTTAGGGATTGGAATGAAATCTGATCTTTCCAGTCCTGTGGCCACTGCTGAGGTTTCCAAATTTGCTGGCAGAGTGAGTGCAGCACTTTCACAGCATCATCTTTTTGGATTTGAAATAGCTCAACTGGAATTCCATCACCTCCACTAGCTTTGTTCGTAGTGATGCTTCCTAAGGCCCACTTGACTTTGCATTCCAGGATGTCTGGCTCTAGGTGAGTGATCACACCACCATGATTATCTGGGTCATGAAGAGCTTTTTTGTATAGTTCTTCTGTGTATTCTTGCCACCACTTCTTAATATATTCTGCTTCTTTTAGGTCCATACCATTTCTGTCCTTTATTGTGCCCATCTTTACATGAAAAGTTCCCTTGGTATCTCTAATTTTCTTGAAGAGATCTCTAGTCTTTCCCATTCTCTTGTTTTTCTCTATTTCTTTGCACTGATCACTGAGGAAGGCTTTCTTATCCCTCCTTGTTATTCTTTGGAACTTTGCATTCAAGTGAGTATAACATTTCTTTTTTCCTTTGCCTTTTGCATCTCTACTTTTCATAGCTATTTGTCAGGCTTCCTCAAGCAACCATTTTGCCTTTTTGCATTTTTTTTCTTGAGGATGGTCTTAATTACTGTTTCCTGTACAATGTCACAAATCTCCGTCCATAGTTCTTCAGTTATTGGTTTACATGGAAGCCAAGACATGGAAGCATCCTAAATGGCCATCAACAGATGAATGGACAAAGAAGATGTGATATTTGTGTGTGTGTGTGTGTGTGTGTATAATAGAATATTACTCAAGTCATAAAAAGAAGGAAATAATGGCATTTTCAGCAACACAGATAAAAAGAGATTATCAAACTAACTAAAATAAGGCACACAGAGAAAGATAAACACATATGATACCACTTGTATTTGTAGTCTAAAATATGATATAAATGAACTTACTTATCAAGCAGAAATAGATCTATGTACAGAAAATAAACTTACAGTTACCAAGGGGAATAAGAGGAGGGACAAATTAGGTGGCTGAGTTTAACAGTTACCCACTTCTATATATAAAATAAACAAGGAACTACTATATATAACAGGGAAATATATTCAACATCTTATAATAACCTACAGTGGAAAAAATCTGAAATAGTATATATATGTATAATGGAATCACTGTGCTGTATATCTGAAACATTGTAAATCAAATATATTTCTATTTTAAAATTTTGGAACTTCCCTGGTGGCTGAGATGGTAAAGCATCTGTCTATAATGCGGGAGACCTGGGTTTGATCCCTGGGTCAGGAAGATCCCCTGGAGAAGGAAATGGCAGCCCACTCCATATATAGTATTATAGCCTGGGAAATCCCATGGACAAAAGAGCCTGGTAGGCTACAGTCCATGGGGTCCCAAAGAGTCGGACATGACTGAGCAACTCCATTTTAAAAAAATAGAAATTGTTGCCACAGATCACATAGGAGAAACTAATGTGTGATCTCAAATAATGAAATTAAGAATAGAAAGAGTAGATAATGGAGATATTATAGCAGAAAAAATGAACAAATTTTATTTATTTATTTATTTATTTATTTATTTATTGTGAAAGTAGGGTGGGAGGGAAAGTGAGCCACCTGTACTGTTTAGTTTATTTTCACTTGTATTGATACCAATGAGTTTGCAATTCTACTTTATCCAGAAATATTTGATGGTAACTCTCCAAAGTTGTATTAATGTGTTCTTGCTCTCAACAAGTTTATGCAAAACTCTATCTTGATTTTTTGGATAAATACTGTGTTTTTTTTCCATGTTTCCCCTCTAAGAAAATATTTTTTAAAAACTGCCAATTGGTCTCTCTCTTCTATCTTATGGCATACGTGAGCCTTGCCCTGTTGGCTGCTGGCTGGTTAGTAGCTATAAGAAAATATAAATAATGCTTCACTAAGTTATAGATGCAGTGATTTTAAAATGGAACATTAAAGAGAATACCCAGAAACTTATGAAATATAACTAATAATATAGAATCCTATGCCAGATTCAAGACTTTATGCATAAAGGTTTACTTTATGACAGCTGCCCTCCTAACTAACTGAAGATTTGGTACTCTCAAGCCAATATTTTACATAAGAAACAAGTTTGCTTCAGGCATAATAATTTTACTGCATACCATTATAAGTTTCTATTATCCTAAGTAAGAAGAAATATGATCAAAATAATTCTATGATCAATGAAGCCTAAAAAACAAGCAGGCAAGAATGTTCCACTGTTCACTTGACAAAAATCAAGTCCACTAGGAAGTTTCATGTTATAAAGAATCAGCCATGGCTCATGAATATTATTGGGTTTTTCTATGGCTACTATACTTACTAATAAAATCTTTGAAAAAACTACAATTTAAAGTCTGCATCATTAAATTGGAATGCTCTGGTCTCAATGGTGGTCTAAAAGTTCCCACAAGTCGATAAGGAAAAGACCAACACCTCAGCATGAAAAAGAAATATGATTTTATAAAAATCATGAAAATTCTAACCACAAAAATCAACAACTTTCTATCCTATCAAGTTGACCAAAAAAAAACATAATAAAATATTTTGTTGGAGAAGAGATACTCTCTTGCACTATATATGGAATGAAAGTAACATTTTTTGAGGCCAATTTGGTAATATTCATAAAATTTAAAAGGTACATAACTCTATAGGGTATTTGTCCTAGCAGAACTCTCCAAATAGGGTACCAGGCTGTTTAGTGCCTAGTTATAACACGAAGTGCCTGGAAACAGATTATATGTCCATCAACTGAGGGACTGTTTTATCTATCATGGCACCTCATTCAATTGCATAATAAACAGGCATTAAAAAGGATTAGGTTATTCTGTATACACTGATATGAAATAACTTCTAAAATCCACTGTCTACTGACAGAAAAACAAGGTACAGATTTCTTTGTACAGAAAGCAAATATTGGTATGAAAAAGGAACGAATAATTTCATATATGTTTGTATTTAAATAAAATATTTCTTAATGGAGTTACAAAAGAATCAGTAAGAATAAGTATGTTTCAGGTGGCAAGTTGCATATTAGTTGACAGAGAGCAGAGGCTTTGATACTCATTGTATAAACTTATGTCCATTTGAATTCTGTATCATTTGCCTGACTTTCTCTTTAAAAATACATGTTAAGAGTGGGCAGCCTTGTCTTGTCCCTCTGCTATAATCCAAAGTGGGATACTCCATGACCCACCTCCCAGAATATTGGAAATAAAAGCACGAATAAACAAATGGGACCTAATTAAAATTAAAAGCTTTTGCACAACAAAGGAAACTATAAGCAAGGTGAAAAGACAGCCTTCAGAATGGGAGAAAATAATAGCCAATGAAGCAATAGACAAACAATTAATCTCAAAAATTTACAAACAACTCCTGCAGCTCCATTCTAGAAAAATAAACAACCCAATTAAAAAGTGGGCCAAAGAACTTAACAGACATTTCTCCAAGGAAGATATAAAAATGGCTAACAAACACATGAAAAGATGCTCAACATCACTCATTATCAGAGAAATGCAAATCAAAACTACAATGAGGTACCACTTTACACCAGTCAGAATGGCTGCCATCCAAAAGTCTACAAGCAATAAATGCTGGAGAGGATGTGGAGAAAAGGGAACCCTCTTACACTGTTGGTGGGAATGCAAACTAGTACAGCCACTATGGAAAACAGTGTGGAGGTTCCTTAAAAAGCTGCAAATAGACCTGCCATATGACCCGGCAATCCCACTGCTGGGCATATACACCGAGGAAACCAGAATTGAAAGAGCCACGTGCACCCCAATGTTCATCGCTGCATTGTTTACAATAGCCAGGACATGGAAGCAACCTAGATGCCCATCAACTGACGAATGGATAAGAAAGCTGTGGTATATATACACAATGGAATATTACTCAGCATTAAAAAAAAATTCATTTGAAGCAATTCTACTCAGATGGACGAAACTGGAGCCCATTATCCAGAGTGAAGTAAGCCAGAAGCAAAAACAACAATACAGTATATTAACACATATATATGGAATTTAGAAAGACAGTAATGAGAACCCAACATGGGAGACAACAAAAGGAACGCAGATGTATAGAATAGACTTGTGGACTTTGTGGATGAGGGTAAGGGTGGGATGAGATGGGAGAAGGGCATTGAAGCATGTTAATTGTCATGTGTCTAATCAATCGCCAGCCCAGGATTGATGCTCGGGACTGGTGCAGCGAGATTTCCCGGGGGGGAGGGATGAGGAAGGGGGGACCCGGAGGGGAAGCATATGTAAACCCATGGTGATATCATGACAATGTATGGCAAAAACAATAATAAAAAAAAAAAGACAAAAAAAAATAAAAATACATGTTAAAATAGAATGTTTATGAAAACACAAAGGAATAATAAATGCTGCATTTCTGACTTCATTGTAAATGTAGATTGCTACAAATATCATAAGTTTTTAATTGTCTCAGATCTCAAGGGAGTGTCTCTCTCTCTCTCTCTCTCTCTGTCACTCTCCTTCTCTTCTAAAAGTGCAAAAAAAAATACTTTCTGTTTCTTTCTCACACTGTGAATTTGTATGTCTAGAACTCTTTTCATATCTGGACATTGTGTTAAGCTCTAAAAAAAAAAATTCTCAACCATAGCACAGTATCCATAAGAAGATCCTCAATAAATGTTTCAGACACAGAGATTATACAAAGGAAAAGATACTTGATTATTAATGAGTTCACTTCAAGGTGGAAAGGATAATACTAAGACTTAATCAAATCACATGTATGAGAAACTCTGAGATTTATGGAAGGAAAGAGTTCTGAAACTTCAAATAACTGTTATAATATGTGCATATATGCTAAGTTACTTCAGTCATGTCGGACTCTTTGTGACCCCATGGACTGTGGTCCACCAGGCTCTTCTGTCCGTGGAATTCTCCAGGCAAGGATACCGGAGTGGGTTGCCAGGCCCTCCTTCAGGGGATCTTCCTGACCCAGGGATCAAACCTGGGTCCCATCCATCTCCTGCATTGGTATGAGGACTCTTTAACATTAGCACCACCTGGGAAGCCCCATGTTATATGTTGGCATGCATAAATATTATATATATATATATAAGTATAAATATACATAAATAGATGGATGCTAAGACAGTATTTTGTGAGGTGCTTTAATGCTTTAAGAATATTATCTTTTATATTTTACATTTTAAATTACTAGTTTAACTATAATTTGAAAATCTACATGCACCCAATATTCAATGTCTATAAATGCCATGACATGGACGCTCCTACATGTACATGTATATGTATTTTCTTAGAATCTTTATAGTTGCACAAAGAAATGGTGATCATAATGGGTAAACAGCAATTCAGCAAAAACTAACTGATAGTATTATATAGATTTTGTAGCACCCATAATTTTGTAAATAAAATTGCTATAATGTGAAATTTAAAATATGCTTTTATAGGTGTGACTGGAACAAGGCTGAGAAAAGCAATAAGTGTCAATTTTCTGGATTTGTTCAAATCATGCTCCTGAAAAGAAATCAAGCAATTTATTTAAGATACATAACATGTTTTAAAAAAAAGAAAAGAAAGTCAGCAAATGGATTCATAACTTTCAGTGTGCTAGTATAAACTTGTCTGAATTTAACTACAGATTTTTCCTGGAGTATCTAAAGAATTTAGCAGCAGCCTATAGAGGGTTATATTGATGCATCTGGAAAACATAAGCTTTCATTCTAGATTCTCCTTTCATTCTTAATAAAACTTTACTGCACACTATTCCGAGTTCTAATTTAACTTTGCAATGACATGATTACCACTGGGATTTGGATAATGATATCTCTTTTCAGGCTAGCCTAAATTGGAGGAGCCCAAATGATGCTTGGGTTGCCTATTTGAGGTTTTGCTTATTTGTTCCACATGTCATTAAAGACAATACCCACCAGTCATATTTTTATTTTTCTAATATGTGTTTCCTCCTTTAAGTCTCCATCCTAAAGTAAACATAATTTTGTACCAAATACTTGAGAATGTTAGTTCTCTGAAGCTACAAATTATTCCCAAAATATTTATGAGAACCACTGAGATTTAATCTCAGTGTGATAAATGCTTTTAAATCCCTCTGCTAAAATAAATGACAGGTTTTTTTTATACTTTGTTTTTGAACAACATTCCAAAATAGTATAGTTTGTTTAATTGATTTATCAAAAATAGAATATTTCTGCAATTTGGCAAAAAGATAAACTAAAAGGTATATTCGAAGAAAGACTGAACTTCCAAGTTTAGAATATTTTTGGAGTTAAATTTCAAAAAACAAAACTCAACTTTTATGAGTCTACATATATGATAATAGAGGGAACAGCACAAACTGGAATCGAGATTGCCAGGAGAAACATCAACATCAGATATGCAGATGATACCACTCTAATTGAAGAAAGCAAAGAGGAACTGAAGATCCTCTTGATGAAAGTGAAAGAGGGGAGGGAAAAAGTTGGCTTAAAACTCAGCATTCAGAAAACTAAGATCATGGCATCCGTTCCCATGACTTCATGGCGAATAGATGGAGAGACAATGGAAACAGTGACAGACTTTCCTTTATTGGGCTCCAAAATCACTGCAGATGGTGACTGCAGCCATGAAATTAAAAGATGTTTGCTCCTTGGAAGAAAAGATATGACAAATCAAGAGAGCATACTAAAAAGCAAAGGCATTACTGGCTGACAAAGGTCCATCTAGTCAAAGCTATGATTTTTCAGGTAGACATGTATAGATATAAGAGTTAGACCATAAAGAAAGCTGAGTGCCTAAGAATTGATGCTTTTTAACTGCAGTGTTGGAGAAGACTCTTGAGAGTCCCTTGGACTACAAGGAGATTAAACCAGTCAATTTAAAGGAAATCAGTCCTGAATAGTCATTTGAAGGGCTGATGCTGAGGCTGAAGCTCCAATACTTTGGCACCTGATGCAAAGAACTGACTCATTGGAAAAGACCCCGATGCTGGGAAAGGCCAAAAGTGGGAAGAAAAGGGGATGACAGAGGATGAGATGGTTGGATAGAATCACCAACTCAATAGAAATGACTCTGAACAAGCTCTGGGAATTGGTGATGGACAGGAAAGCTTGGCGTGCTGCAATCCATGGGGTCACAATGAGTTGGACACTACTGGGCAACTGAACGGAACAGAACTGAAGGTATGAGGGAAGGCGGATCCCAAAGTAGAGAATCAGTCTGTCTTGGCTCCCTCTTTTTATGTTTTGTCTCCTCCCTTTGGAGCCTGCCCTATGTAAATGAGGGCTACCCAGGTAGGGGACATGAACTGAAGAAATCTGAGAGAGGTCTTAGGTGAAACTGAACCTGTTGTCATCTTGATACTGGACTGTCAGACTTCAAAATGGCTAGAAAATGGATTTCTGTTATTTAAGCCACCTAACCTATGGGATTTTGTTATGACGGCTCCAACTAATATAATATGTCTTTTTCATGTTTTTTTTTTCCCTATTTCAGAATTTAGCCTAGAGCCATACTAAATAGAATTCAATGCATAGTAACAAAAAGATTGTATCTTTAAGAAAATTTTAAATTATTCCAAATCAGTTTCAAATTCATTCAATTCCAAATGAATTCCAAATTCATTCATTAAATGAATCCCATTTAATTTAATGTTTAATTTCTTACCCTCCTTTACCCTTTTCAGGATACAGGTTCAGGAGAAGATGCCTTACCATTATGTCAGTATCAGAACCGTGTGCATTTGGTTTGGATTCTTGCCGTACATGTTCCTCAAAACAGCAAGTGACTACATGAGGTCTGGACCATACAGATGAGTTGTTTCTCTGTGAAACGTTCTGACTATATTGATTTTTGTCTGCTGTGGTGTTATCAGATTAAATTGTGTACACTGAGGCCATATTTAAATTTATCTAGACTGCTGGCCTGGTGCAATCTGAAAGGGCCAAATAGTCTCCCTTTGCTGCTTCCAGAGAAGAATGACTTGTCCTCCAGGATAGCAGCATGTGGCCTCTTAGCTGAGATTAGAATCTCCTTGTTATGATCAGGGTATTGGGTTCAACCTCGTTCTACCTGAGAGTCATGGAGAACTGAGAGGAAAGAATGTGTCTGCCCTCTCCCATCTAGATTTCCTCAACCTGTTTCCACTGAGTATTCAGGACACCTTCATTGATCAGAAGTAAACAGGTTAAAAACATTTTCAACCCTACGTTTTCAAAATCATTTTAATAAACCATGAAATATCAGCTTTTTCCTTTATATGTTCCCTTAAAAATCAACCTGGTATGTAGAATGCATATTTCCTCTATATACATCACTCTTCTGACCTTTGAAAACTAGTTTTCTTCATGTCCACATTCTGACTTGCTACACTCCTCTATAGCATAAATTATGCAATATAGCTGGTGTGGAGGGATGAAAGGGACATAAGATTTTTGTTTTGCATATTCTCCTACCTGAATATATATTTGTTAAAACTAGTGTTTACATGTATTGTGGGAGCTTGAAGAACAAGGATAATGTGAAAGACGTTTATGAGAATGTGAGGAGAAAGACAGATTTCATCACTCTGTTTCATTTGTTTTGAAACAAGTAAATATTTCATAATAAGAGTTTCTGAAATGAATTAATGATTCATGAGAAATAAATTAACTTCTAATTACTACAAAATAATTTTATTGGGAAACTTAAAAATGCCCTTCAACGTACATATAGAAATTACCTGCAGAATACAACTGTTGTAAATATTCTGGACAAACTTGGTGGAGTGATATGTTTCTGAGATCTTTATTTTCATCAACATTTTCTT
Source organism: Antilocapra americana (assembly GCA_007570785.1). Taxonomy (NCBI): domain Eukaryota; kingdom Metazoa; phylum Chordata; class Mammalia; order Artiodactyla; family Antilocapridae; genus Antilocapra; species Antilocapra americana. The sequence continues at coordinate 5,381,150 of ML664163.1, read as the reverse complement.
AGATCTTGCTTCTCCTATTGGAACATATTTTTTATTTCTATGCCTTGATTCCACCAACCTGAATCTAATAAATATGGAATAGCTTATAGTTCAGAACACACTAAGATACTGAAATATCCTTTCAGAAAAAAAAAAAAAAAAGAATATCCCTTTCCATTCTCAAAGTAAAAACACCCACTTTAGGTCTTTCAGGTTAAATTTATCTCTGTATTTTACACATTCAATGTATTTAACATATCTGATTTATCAGTTATGAAAATATTCAGATTTACTTTTTATTTTTAATTGAATCTGAAATAATAATTGATTCAATCTTCATTTTATTTATTAACAATTTGTAAATGTATACCCAGAGTTTCATGATCTTACTTTAATTTTCTTTTTGACAATTTGATTCACTCCCTATTAGTTTTTACATTGCATAAATGTAACTGACATAAAACTTAGGCATTATTTACTCTACTGTGAAGTTATTTGTGTGAAATATCTTATGTAAAAAATGAAGAAAGTATAAAACTGTAAAGAGTCACCTCTACTTATATAACAACTTTAAAATTAGCATAATCTATTTTACTTCTTGCTTCTAAGAAGTGATAAGGGGGAAAAAGGTCAACAAGTACATTTCCATGAGGTATAACATAAGTTGGAAGATCACTCAAAAAATAATAATATAATCCTTGTCATCTGTTAAATACTAGGCAACACTATAATTTAAATCATAGAGAATCACAATAACCTTTCCAGCTAATGTAGCATCCCTAAATCATTTTTGCTAACACGTTACTTCAATTCAAAATATTAGACCAAATACACTTCTGCTTTACAAGATGACATTTTTACTTACAGTTTAGAAGGATGTGTTAAGCTTTGATTTTAGAAAACTTCAATGTGGTTCCACATTTTCAGCATAGCTTACATGATATAAATTCTGACTTTTAAAAATGTAAATATAAATGAGTTATCATTAGAGGTTCTATTCAGCTTTTTCCCCTATAACTCTGAAAATCAATCAGTCCTAAATAATGAGGACCAAACAAATTAAGCAAATATTGAAGAAGATAAATTAACAACTAAATATAAAGAGACTACAAACAATTGTAAAATATCCAGAATTAATCTGAGTTTTATCACTCAAAACAAAGTGGAGACTAGCGTATTATGAAAGAGAACTTGACTTGAAATATGCTAATCTTACCTTGAAATTAACACAGACAAATACTCCATCTTGCAGTGTATCCACCCTACTTTTTTTTACCTAAAGGGCACATCCATTTTTCAGTATAACATTCAACTAGGAAAGTATTTAAAAAATTGTTCTAAGACCCACAATGCAGATCAAATATCTAGAAAATATAAACTTTTAGGATGAACTGAAAGAGCACAGTTCTTCACCCTTATACAGAAAACAACCAAGACTAAAAGTTAACAGGACACTAAGATGTAAAAGATTTACTGAAATGATTTAATGGACAGCTTTAATGTTTTAATGGACACATGACTAGCTGTCTATGCCCAGACCAGTAACACCGAAGAAGCTGAAGTTGAATAGTTCTATGATGACCTACAAAACCTTCTAGAACTAATATCCCCAAAAGATGTCCTTTTCATTATAGGGGACTGGAATGCAAAAGTAGGAAATCAAGAAACACCTGGAATAACAGGCAAATGTGGCCTTGGAGTACAGAATGAAGAAGGGCAAAGGATAATAGAGTTCTGCCAAGATAACACACTGGTCATAGCAAACACCCTCTTCCAAAAACACAAGATAAGACTCTACACATGGAAATCACCAGATGATTGACACCGAAATCAGATTGATTATATTCTTTTCAGCCAAAGATGGAGAAGCTCTATACAGTCAGCAAAAACAAGACTGGGAGCTAACTATGACTCAGATCATGAACTTATTCCCAAATTCAGACTGAAATTGAAGAAAGTGGGGAAAACCACTAGACCATTCAGGTATCACCTAAATCAAATCCCTTATGACTATACAGTGGAAGTGAGATAGATTTAAAGGACTAGATCTGACAGACAAAATGCCTGACGAACTATGGATGGAGGTTCAGGACATTGTGCAGGCGATAGGAATCAAGACCATCCTCAAGAAAAACAAATGTAGAAAAGCAAAATGGCTGTTTAAGGAGGCCTTACAAACAGCTGTGAAAAGACAGGAAGTGAAAAGCAAAGGAGAAAAGGAAAGATATACCCATTTGAATGCAAAGTTCCAAAGGAGAGCAAGGAGAGATAAGAAAGCCTTCCTCAGAGATCAGTGCAAAGAAATAAAGGAAAACAGTAGACTGGGAAAGACGAGAGATCTCTTCAAGAAAATTAGAGATACCAGGAAAACATTCCATGCAAAGATGGGCTCAACAAAGGACAGAAATGGTAGGGACCTAACAGAAGCAAAAGATATTAAGAAGAGGTGGCAAAAATACACAGAAGAACTATACAAAAAAGATCTTGATGACTTAGATAATCATGATGGTTTGATCACTTACCTAGAGCCAGACATCCTGGAATGTGAATTCAAGTGGGCCTTAGGAAACATCACTACTAGCAAAGTTAGTGGAGGTGATGGAATTCCAGTTGAGCTCTTTCAAATCCTGAAAGATGATGCTGTGAAAGTGCTGCACTCAATATGCTAGCAAATTTGGAAAACTCAGCAATGGCCTCAGGACTGGAAAAGGTCAGTTTTCACTCCAATCCCAAAGAAAGGCAGTGCCAAAGAATGCTCAAACTGCCACACAATTGCACTCATCTCACATATTAGCAAAGTAGTGCGTAAAATTCTCCAAGCCAGGCTCAACAGTATGTGAACTATAAACTTTCAGATTTCAAGCTGGATTTTGAAAAGACATAAGAACCAGAGATCAAATTGCCAACATCCATTGAATCATCAAAAAAGCAAGAGAGTTCCAGAAAAATATCTACCTCTGTTTTATTGACTATGCCAAAGCTGTGTGGATCACAACAAACTGTGGAAAATTCTTAAAGAGATGGGAATACCAGGCCACCTTACCTGCCTCCTGAGAAATCTGTATGCTGGTCAAGAAGCAAGAGTTAGAACTGGACATGGAATAACAAACTGGCTCCAAATTGGGAAAGAACTACATCAAGGCTGTATATTGTCACCTTGATATCTAACTTACGTGCAGAGGACATAATGAGAAATGCTGGGCTGGAGGAAGCACAAGCTGGAATCAAGATTGCCAGTAGAAATATGAATAACCTTAGATATGCAGATGACACTATCCTTATGGCAGAAAGTGAAGAAGAACCAAAAAGCATCTTGATGAAAGTGAAAGAGGAGAGTGAAAACATTGGCTTAAAACTCAGCATTGAGAAAACAAAGATCATGGCATCTGGTCCCATTACTTCATGGGGAAACAGTGGCAATAGAGACATATGTTATTTTTTCAGGCTTCAAAGTCATTGCAGATGGTGACTGCAGCCATGAAATTAAAAGATGCTTACTCCTTGGAAGAAAAGGTATTACCAATCTAGACAGCATATTAAAAAGCAGAGACATTATTTTACCAACAAAGTTTTGCCTAGTCAAAGCTATGGTTTTTCCAGAAGTCATGTACTGGTGTGAGAGAAGGACTGTAAAGAAAGCTGAGTATTGAAGAACTGATGTTTTTGACCTGTGGTGTGTGAGAAGACTCTTGAGAGTCCCTTGGACTGCAAGGAGAACCAGCCAATCCATTTGAAAGAAAATCATTGCTGAATATTTACTGGACAGACTGATGCTGATGCTTAAACTTCAATACTTTGGCTAGCTGATGGGAAGAAGTGACTGATTTGAAAAGACCCTGATTCTGGGTAAGATTGAAGGCAGGAGGAAAGGGGATGACAGAGGATGAAATGGCTGGATGGCATCACAGTCTCAATGGATATGAGTTTGAGTAGACCACGGGAGTTAGTGATGGACACGGAGGCCTGGTATGCTGCAGCCCATGGGGGCACAAAGAGTCAGACATGACTGAGAGACTGATCTGAACTGAATTAGATTAATGAGTCATTCACTCTCAACTAGCTCTCAACATTTTTTAAATATGATATCTGAGTCTAACTTCTGTGCTATATTGTTTATGTTCTAAGACACTTAATTTCTCTTATACCTTTTGTAATTTTAACATATATCATTTTAGGGGAAAGAGAAAGTGAAGTTGCTCAGTCATGTCCGACTCTTTGTGACCCCATGGACTGAAGCCTACCAGGTTCCCCTGTCCATGGGATTTTCCAGCAAGAATACTGGAGTGGGTTGCTATTTCCTTCTCCTGGAGGTCTTCCCAATACAGGAATTGAATCCAGGTCTCCCGCATTATAGGCAGATGCTTTACCATCTAAGCCACCCATTTTAACATATGTCTTTTTATTATCAGGTAATTGAAACACATTCTGTTGGGTAGTCCACATGCAAAAATTCAGAGTACATCATGAGAAATACTAGGCAGGAAGAAGCACAAGCTGGAATCAAGATTGCCATGAGAAATATCAATAACCTCAGATATGTAGATGACACCACCCTTATGACAGAAAGTGAAGAGGAACTAAAAGCCTCTTGATAAAAGTGAATAGGAGAGTGAAAAAGTTGGCTTAATGTTCAACATTCAGAAAACTAAGATCATAGCATTGGGTCCCATCACTTCTTGGGAAATAGGGAAACAGTTGAAACAGTGGCTGACTTTATTTTTGGGGGCTCCAAAATCACTGCAGATGGTGATTGCAGCCATGAAATTAAAAGACGCTTACTCCTTGGAAGGAAAGCTATGATCAACCTAGATAGCATATTGAAAAAAGGAGACATTACTTTGCCAACAAACGTCCATCTAGTCTAGGCTTTAGTTTTTCCAGTAGTCATGCATGAATGAGAGAGTCGGATGGTGAAGAAAGCTGGGCACCAAAGAATTGATGCTTTTGAACCGTGGTGTTGGAGAAGACAGTTGAGAGTCCTTTGGACTGCAAGGAGATCCAACCAGTCCATCCTAAAGGAGATCAGTCCTGGGTTTTCATTGGAAGGACTTATGTTGAAGCTGAAACTCCAATACTTCGGCCACCTGATGCTAAGAGCTGACTCACTGGAAAAGATCCTAATGCTGGGAAGGATTGGGGGCAGGAGGAAAAGAGAATGACAGAGGAAGAGATGACTGGATGGCATCACTGACTCGATGGTGATGGGTTTGGGTGGATTCCACTGGTTGGTGCAGGGAGACCTTGTGTGCTGTGATTCATGGGGTCACAAAGAGTTGGGACATGACTGAGCGACTGAATTTAACTGATATTGTAATAAGAACTTAATGATCCATTCCATTACTTTTGCTTTCCTTGGATAGAGTTTTCAGTTTGGCACTAACAAGCAATAAATGCTGGAGAGGATGTGGAGAAAAGGGAACTCTCTTACACTGTTGGTGGGAATGCAAGCTAGTACAGCCACTATGGAAAACAGTGTGGAGGTTCCTTAAAAAACTGCAAATAGACCTGCCATATGACCCAGCAATCCCACTGCTGGGCATATACACCGAGGAAACCAGAATTGAAAGAGCCACGTGTATCCCAATGTTCATCGCTGCATTGTTTACAATAGCCAGGACATGGAAGCAACCTAGATGCCCATCAACTGATGAATGGATAAGAAAGCTGTGGTACATATACACAATGGAATATTACTCAGCATTAAAAATAATTCATTTGAATCAGTTCTACTCAGATGGACGAAACTGGAGCCCATTATCCAGAGTGAATTAAGCCAGAAGCAAAAAAAAAAAACAATACAGTATACTAACACATATATATGGAATTTAGAAAGATGGTAACAAGAACCCAGCATGCGAGACAGCAAAAGGAACGCAGATGTATAGAATAGACTCGTGGACTGTGGATGAGGGTAAGGGTGGGATGATATGGGAGAATGGCATTGAAACATGTTAATTATCATATGTCTAATCAATCGCCAGCCCAGGATTGATGCTCGGGGCTGGTGCATCGAGATTTCCTGGGGGGAGGGAGGAGGGAGGGAGGACGGAGGGGGGTTCTGGAGGGGGAGCATATGTAAACCCATGGTGATATGGCATTGTATGGCAAAACTAATAAAAAAAATAAATTAATTAAAAACAAAAACAACAACAACAACAAAAAGGAAATTATTTACATCTACCCAGATAGCAACATAAAGTAATCAAACAATGTTTATACCCAATAAAATATTAAACATTCACTACAAAATCTATGCATAGTCTAAGAACAGAGCATCAAGAGCACTTATATGTAAATCTGAATTGTTTCATACAATTTCATTTATAATCTATGCCTTTATATACTAAAATGCCAATATTCACAAGAGATTGAATCTACATACTTCAGGATTTTTCATAAGAATACAAGAAACTGAAACTTCTGAGTCTACTCTCATGGATAAAATGTACTGCAACATTGAAAATTAGTTTGTGCAACTGTTTTATCTTTGGCTCAACCTAAGAGCTGACTAGTATTTTATATGAAACATTATAATTCATAAAATAGTATTTTTACAAAGATACAAAATGTATAGTTCAAAAACCCCCAAATCTGAGCATTCATTGGCTGATACCAGCTGCACTGTGCTTAAGTATGTCCTAGAAATAAAATACTGACAATAGTACATTTATGACATGCCCTCAAAATCTGACCCTAAAGCATATCTAGCACGTCATGATTCCACAATGACTGCATACACTGGGAGCACATAATTATTCTCACTTGCTGTATTTCTTTTCTAAGTTATAATCCCCCAAAACATATTTCTTCAATGTAAGAAATTGTTAAAGGAAAAAATACAGAGAGTAGTAAGCCAAAAATAGAGGGCAATTTGAGCAAATCTCATATTCAAATAAATATCTTCTATCAGAAATTTCAGTTTTGATGGGTAGTTAACTGACATAACTGATCTGGTTAAATATTTCATCAGATAGATATAGGTTAATTTGCAAAGTCACCACCATCATCTGTGTGAACCAAAGTGCTTTTTTCCTTTTATTTTATTTCTTTTTTTGCCATTAACTTAAAATCAACATACAATTTTAGACCTCATATTAATACTGTAAGGTCTAGTAAAATGATTTATACTAGAGAACTTTTAACTTCAATTAGTCATTTTTAAAAAAAAAAAAAGAAGAGAAAAGATCCTGAAGAATTTGGAATATGTGATTCTGTTTTTATGGGAAAGAAGAGGGTCATATAATTATTTGTGATGATTTTCAGTAAACCCTCTCTTTTCTAAAAAATGACCCAAAATTATGTCATTGATATCTAAGGGTACAAATTGGATCCTTATTTTCTTGGTGCAGTGTTTGACTTTTATTCTCATTAAAATGCAAATATCCTGGACAGAGGACTCACTTTTTTATTCACTCATTTATATTTTCCTGTAAACAGTGGATATACAATCAATATTTCTTCATTTGCACTGTCAGATGATTTATTAAGAGAAAGCATGGTTGATTTTGGGGGAAAAAGAACTCAGAAGCTACTCTCAATAAGGCACATAATGTAGGAAGAAAAAAGTAAAACTGAGAAAAGAATTCATGAACATGTACTTATCATACAATTTTGCTAAGAGTTGACCTTGACTTTAATTCAGAGAAAATAGTTATTACATGAAACAGCTTTGTATTCTTAGTGATAAAAAAGAGTATCAGAAATAGCTAATATTAGAAAGCATGTTTTATAATATTGGTTAGCCAAGCATTTGGAACAAAAAATGAAAAATTAGTAGCTATTGTAAAATTCCATAATATCTCAATACTAAATAAGATATATCTTTCCCCTTCTGTGAATAAATATGAGGAAGCCTGAAGAAATAAGTTTTTCCTCTTTAATAGTCCTTGAATATAATTTTTTTCAATAGTCCTTTAGTACCCAAATGGGGGGGGTGCTAAAGACAAGGTTTGTACATCACTAAGTCCCACTTGACTCTGAGAACTCATGAACTGCAGCACCTTAGGCTCCTCTGTCCTCCACTGTCTCCTGGAATTTGTCCAAATTCATGACCACTGAGTGAGTGAGGATTTAAATTGTAGAAAATTCTTTAAGAGATGGGAATACCAGTCCACCTGACCTGCCTCCTGAAAAATCTGTATGCACATCAAGAAGCAACAGTTAGAACTAGACATGGTAAAACATACTGGTTTCAAATTGGGAAAGGAGTATGTCAAGGCTGTATATTGTCACCCTGCTTATTTAACTTATATGTGGAGTACATCATGAGAAATACTGGGCTGGATGAAGCACAAGCTGGAATCAAGATCACCAGGAGAAATATGAATAACTTCAAATATTTTAATGGCACTACCCTTACAGCAAAAAGCAAAGAAGAACTAAAGAGCCTCTTGATGAAAGTGAAAGAGGAGAATGAAAAAGTTGGATTAAAGCTCAAAATGCAGGAAACTAAAATCATGGCATCTGGTCCCATCACTTCACGGCAAATAGATGGGGAAACAATGGAAACAGTGGCTGACTGTATTTTGGGGGGCTCCAAACTCACTGCAGATGGTGATTGCAGCCATGAAATTAAAAGATGCTTACTCCTTGGAAGAAAAGTTATGACTAACATAGAGAGCATATTAAAAAACAGTGACATTATTTTGCCAACAAAGGCCCATCTAGTCAAAGCGATGTTTTTTCCAGTAGTCATGTATGGATGTGAGAGATGGACTATAAAGAAAGCTGAGTGATGAAGAATTGATGCTTTTGAACTGTGGTATTGGAGAAGAGTCTTGAGAGTCCCTTTGAAAGCAAGGAGATCCAAACAGTCCATTCTAACAAAAAGCAGTCCTTAATATTTACTAGACAGACTGGTGCTAAGCTGAAACTCCAATACACTGGCCATCTGATGGGAAGAACTGACTTATTTGAAAAGACCCTGATGTTGGGAAATATTGAAGGTGGGAGGTGCCGTCTCTTGTTTGACCACTTCCTATTTGCCTTATTCATGTACTTAACATTACAGGTTCCTATGCAGTATTGCTCTTCATAGCATCAGACCTTGCTTCCACCACAAGTCACATCCACAATGGGGTGTTGTTTTTGCTTTGGCTCCATCTCTTCCTTCTTTTCTGGATTTATTTCTCCACTAATCTCCAGTAGCATATTGGGCACCTACTGACTTGGGGAGTTCATCTTTCAGTGTCTTATTTTTCTGCCTTTTCATAATGTTCATAGGGTTCTCAAGGCAAGAATACTGAAGTGGTTTGTCATTCCCTTTTCCAGTGGACTATGTTTTGTCAGAACTCTCCACCAAGACCCATCTGTCTCAGGTGGCCCTACATGGCATAGCTTAGTTTCATTTAGTCAGCAAGGCTGTAGTGCATGTGATTAGATTGGTTAGTTTTCTGTGATTGTGGTTTCAGTCTGTCTGCCCTCTGATGCCCTCTCCCAGGGCCTACCATCTTACTGAGTTTTCTCTTATCTTGGACATGGAGTACCTCCTCACGGCCACTGGTACTGACTTTGGATGTGGGGTATCTCCTCTTGCTTGTTGCTCCAGTACCACGCACCCACCAAAGATCTAAATATTAAGACTGGGTACTATAAAACTCCTAAAGGAAAATGTAGGCAGAACACTCTCTGACATAAACCACAGCAATACTGTTTTGGACCCATCTCTTAGAGTGATAGAAATAAAAATAAAAATAAACAAATGGGACCTAACTAAACATAAAAGTACACAGTATTTTTGCCTGAATAAAATGATGGAATCAGAATATGCCTCCAGTGAAATGTTCTAGGGCTATAACACATGGTGAAATGCTGCTCTATCAAGTACTTCAGATGCCAAGTCCAATTCAGCACCCTTTAACTTGTGAAAATACTTTTAGCATTATATTTTATTTGCTAAAAAGTCATTTCACTCAACATGAATAGCTTGGTATTGCCAGTAGAGGCCTTGTGCAGTTGGCAACTTTTAATTGTTTCCTGTACAGCTTAGAGTGACGGTGATGCCAGTGGCCTAGTTTAATAATTGATTACTTTTTTGAAAAAAGCTTTCTGTTTGCTTTGACTGGTTATATTTTTCTTAAAAGCTTTCTCTAAAATAAAGTTACATAAAAATGCCTAATAAACAGCAAGGTTTTAATTCTTTAAGTTCTTTTGAAAAAATTCAACCTGTACCTTAAAAAATTAATTATCATATTCTTAATCAATGGTGATGATTGTCATTTATTAATTTCTCGATGAAATTTTAAGTGATAGTTTTAGTGTAAACCAAATTCCTCTGAATAACACTATGTACTATATATTAACTATATATTTTGTGTTACATTTTACTATTTTTAACAAAAAAACTTGTTTTGAAATGGTGATATGTAATAATGCTTTCTGCTAAATTCCTAATAATATATATTTGTATGTCTACCATGTGTACAAGCTCCTTAAGAAAAAAAATATTATGAAGACATCAATATTTATATATACAACATCTTGACTAATAAAATATTTAAATAACTTGTTTTTACAGCTGTGTTTATTTTTTGTTTGCAACTACTAATTCAATAGAGAATTATTAAAGCATTTGCTCTTAAAGTTGAGAACTATGTCACACCAGAACATACAAACCCCTTTCATCATTAATTCCATCTGATTTATGTGCCTTCTGCCATAATGGCTAGTGATTAAACTGGAAATTCATTCAACATCCCTTGTCTCAGTTCTAAGTGAAAACAAAGCATTCAGTATGACAAACAAGGTCCCCATTCTCATAAAACCTTTACTTGAGAAACATAAATAAGAAAAATAAATAAATAAAAAGATAATTCCTAATGATAATAATGTCACAAAAAGAGCCATTTACAGGAATGAATGAGGAAGAATTATCAAATATAAATCAAGAAAAATATTTTCTTAAAGGGCATGAAAATTCAACTGAAAACTGAACCTGGTCAACAGTGTATTCAGATAATCAGAGGAAAGATTTTAGTGCATGGCTACCATGAAGTTCAGGGGCGGGAATATGCTTAATTTTCTTGAAAAGTATTTCCTTTTCTTTTCTTTTTTTTTAAAGGAGAGTAAGTCATCTAGATTTTATGGCAAGAATAGGAAACAAAATTTTGGCTCAGATTACAATATGAATGCTATGATACTGGATCTGGGTGCTGTTGTGAAAAATGAAAAGAGAGTGGCAAAATATTAACATTCCTTAGTTCTAGGTAAGAAATAAGGGTTGTTTAGAATGGTAGCAATGAATATAAAGAAAAATAGACATATTTGCTATACAATGTTACCCAAATTAAAAATATTTGATGACGAGTTAGATATGACATATATAGGATAGAAAAGGTTGGGTGTACCAATGAAAAACTTAGAAAAAGCTCTTAAATAATGTTAAGAAAATGTATATTTCTGTCACGTTTTACCAATTATAATCATCTACATCTTAAATAACTTAATCCTCTCAATAACTGTATGAAGTTATTATTCTTACTCTACTCTGAAAATGAATTCACTCAATGCCAGGAAGATTGTCAGTGTCTCAAGATAACAGAATTTTCTTTAAGGCAAAATTGTTAATATAAAATAAAACTGCAGAATCTATGCTTAAAACTTATGATAAAAATACCACAGAAACATAATTTGGACCTAGTGTCTTTCTAACTGGAGGCCATTGGAATGGGAAGTGGGGACATGTATCCAGTTGTTTTTAGTATACAAGTTCCTCTAATTATGTTCCTCTCAAATACTGTCATGCTAATGTATGTTATCAAAAATCTCACTAAAATATATATTTTTACCAAATCATTTGATATGTATTTTTCACATTAAAAACTTCAAATTTCATGAAAAATGATGATGAGAATAATTTTTCACTGCCACATATATAATGATATGACAATTTATACTTAAATCAAGAGTTCATAAGGGATTAACTTAGCAAATTAAACTTGGAGTAGTTATATCATGATATTATTATATTTATTATTATTAAATACTTACTAAGTAACAATTACTTTCTGTAAGCTATTTCATGAAGTTTATGAGATAGAATGCATGTAAATTTTTTCAATAAAGATACTGAAGAGACAGTTCAAGTAACAAGATCAAGATCACAAGGTTATAAATAGAATGTGACTCTAACTGGAATGTGACTCTCAACTACATTTAATTTTAATCCATAGAAAAATCTTAAGTACATAGTACTTTTCCAACACTATGTTAATGTTCTCAGAAAAAAGTTATAGTGGTTAGGGTGATATTGTTATTTTGAGATAAGTATAAAAAAGCATTTTGGCTTCTGTGTACTTAGCTCATTTTCTTGACATAAATATACACATAATCTTATTCAATAACTTACAGAGCTACTTCTGGTGCCTCATGTTCAGGTAATACAGAAAATTTGACATTTTGACATGTATAGCTATGAAACAACACAAGTTAATAATTGATCAGGAAAATACATGCTAATTAAATTATTTACTGAAAGTATTGGAAAATGAACAAATTCTAAGTGTGCTACTTAAAACTTTTTGTAAACTGAGTATACCCATGTGACCACCAGCCAGTTCATTAAACAGAGTAATTCTAGTAAACTAGAAAGTCACAAAAACTGAAACCAGTTTCTTCATTTGTAAACACTGGGGATCCGTTTTGCCTGTACTGGGCCCTTAGATATTTATAGTCTTTAGCATGCATTCCTTTGTAATGGCTTTCTTCTTTCAACATTATGTTCATGAGATGATGTATGTTCATTTACTACATACTCATAAAACATTGCATTTTTTTATATGCAGCAACTCATATACACAGTCCACTTTTGTTAAACATTTGGGCTATATTCAGTTTGGGACACCTACAAATAATTTTCCACATGGAGATTAAATTGATAAAAAATATTTATAGAAAGATCATTCCTCATTATTATTCTGTGTCATCTTTGCATGAATGGTTAATATAAAGTGTTGTAGACTCACTTGTTCTATTAGTCTACTTTTTTTAACTGTCATGAGTATTACACTGTCATAACCTTCCTGTTATATTAAGTCTTAATATTGAATAGAACAACTTCCATAATTTTTTTTCCTTCAAAACTTAGGATATTTTGGCCTTTTAATTTCTAATAATTTATTTCTGCCAAATTTAGTAAACGTTATGCATAGATTTGTTTTAGAGTGTTTCAATTCTGTAAGTCAATCTGTAAAGAACTGAAGACATTCCAATATTACCTTCCAATTCATGAATATGGTATATCCCCTTATGTTTAAAATTTTGTTTTAATTACCCTAACAACATTTTATATTTTTCAGTAACAATCTTTCATATCTTACCTTTTTTTACTTATTCCTAGAATCTCAGGAATGGGAGAGCCTAGTGGGCCACTGTCTATGGGGTTGCACAGAGTCGGACACAACTGAAGCAACTTAGCAGCAGCAGGCATTTTATTCTGTTACTGTTGTACAAAATGGTGTGTGTGTGGATGTGTGTGCACATGAATATTCATTTCTGCTTTTAATCTAGAAATGCAATCAAACTTCTATGTTGAACTTGTATCCAACATTATTGCTAAAGTCATTTTTTAGATTTAGCAACTTACTTACAGGTTGTTTAGATTATTTACATACAGAATCATGTGAATGACTTATTCTGTCATTATTAATCCCTGTACTTTTTATTTTGAAATTGTCTTTATTATTAGACAGTAAAGAATTTGCCTGAAGTGCAGGAAATCCCAGTTTTATCCCTTGGTTGGAAGGATCCCCTTGAGAAGGAAATGGCAACCTACTCCAGTATTCTTGCCTGTAGAATTCCAGGGACAGAGGAGCCTGGTGGGCTACTACAGCCCTTGGGGTCACAGAGTCAGACACGACTGAATGACTAACACTTTATTATCAAACCGGCTAGGTCCTCTAATACAGTATCAAACAAAAATAGTGATAATGGACTTCCACATCTGATTCCTAAACTTGACAGGATGGTTTTAAAAATGGGGAGAGGGGAGGAGAGGGTGAGATATAGGGGGAGAGTAACATGGAAAATTACATTACCAAAATAGATAACCAAGGGGGATTTGCTGTATGTCTCAAGGAACTCAAACAGAGGCTCTGTATCAGCCTAGAGTGGTGGGATGGGGAAGGAGGTGGGAGGGCGGTTCAAGCGGGAGGGGACATATATACACCTATGGCTGATTCATGTTGATGTTTGACAGAAAACACAAAAATTCTGTAAAACAAGTATCCTTCAATTAAAAGAATAAATTAAAATTAAATAAAAAGTAAACGTTTAGCTCTTCAAAAAAAATGTTTTTCAACATTCAAAGTAATTGTTTTTTTTACAAGATTTTGTGGACACTTTCTCAAATACAACTTAACATTCCTTGAATAAGACAATTTTTGTGGTGTATTATTCATTTTATTTATTGATGGATTTAATTTTCTAATGTTTCATTGACTTTTGCATCTATGCACATACTAGTAAAATACTTAAAATGTTTTCCAGTGTCTCCCTCCAATCACAGTGGTGGAAAAGACTCTTAAGAAGGAGATCAAGCCAGTCAATTATAAAGGAAGTCCACCTTGAATGTTCATTGGTAAGGATTTAGAACATAGTCCACTTTTGTTCATATTCTCTGGAAAACTTTACCACAGGATGGAAATTATTTCTTCTGTTTGACAGCATTCCTCAGTGTAGCACCTTAGCCTGAATTCATCACTGTGAGTAAGTTTTGCAGTGCAGATTCTATTTCTTTAGCATATGATATGACTAATTAGAATATCCCTTTATCTATGTGTCATTGTTAGTAAACTATATTTTAATTCTCATAGGAATTTTTTCCTTTTTAACTTTTTTTTTTTTTCCCCATGAGGGTTTTCTGGTGAGGATCAGAAAACCTACTAGACAAATTCTAAAAGAGCTGTAACACTTTCCGTTTAATTTCCAAACAGTTATCGGCATTAGTTGTTCACAATGCTCTATTCAATTTCTTAAAATACCTGGAGTACTTGTGTCAGTCACTCAGTCATGACTGACTATTTGCAATCTCATGGATCATAGCCTGCCAGGCTCTTATGACAATGGAGTTCTCCAGGCAAGAATACTGGAGTGGGTTGCCATTCCCTTCTCCAGGGTATTTTCTCAACTCAGGAACTGAACCTAGGTCCCCTGCACTGCAGGCAGACTCCTTACTCCTGACTCCTTCCCTGGAGTATCTGTGGTGATTTAATAACTGGGTGATACTCAGTTGTGTCTGACTCTGTGCAGCTCCATGGACTGTACATGGCTGGAATTCTCCAGCCCAGAATACTAGAGTGGGTAGCTGTTCCCTTCTCCAGGAGGATCTTTCCAACCCAGGGGTTGAACCCATATTAACAGCTGAGCCACGAGGGAAGCCCTTAGTATCTGTAGTCATATTCTTTATTCCTTACTGATATTACTTATTTCTTTCCCAAGCTCTCACTCTTCTCTCCATTCTCAGAAAGAGTTCACTCTTTTTTTGCATATTCAAAGCAATAACTGCTGTTATTCCCTTTAGTAGTTTGGTTATACCATATATTCTTTGAAATTTAGTATAAAATATTTTCTAGCTACCACTATAGTTTACTTCTTTGATCTATAGTTTATTTATTTAAAAGCTTTACATTTCTTAGCATATGATGATTTTCAAATTATATTTTGTTAGGACTATCTAGCTTATTTCCATTATTTTGTGATGAGAATGAATCTAAATTATTTTATGATCAGAATGAATCTAAATCCTATAACTATGTCAACATTTGCTTAGGGGTGAAGTTTTATTAATGTACCATGTGTAGTTTAAGTGTTCCTTTGACAATTGGAAGTAGTCTTCTACAGATAAATATATCAAGTTTGGTAATCAAAGAGTTCAAGTCTTCTCACTCATTTTTGGTCTGATAGTGCTATTAAGTACTGAGAAATATATATTAAAATCCCCCACTATAATTCCGCATTTTTATATTTTCACTTGTGTAAAATTTTACTATTTCTGTTTTGATGTTATATTGTGTGACTACAAATTAAAATTTGCCATAGTTTCATGACTAATTAAGTATTTTATCATCATGAAAATTTTCTCTATCTTTTCACCTTAAATTTAACTGTCTAATTAACAGCTCCATTAATTTCTTTTGGTTAGTATTTGCATAGTATTTGATTCAAATACTCTTCATTTTATATACTTCTATTATCAGTATTTAAATTGTTTCCTTGTGTCTGATAATTACCACCTGTTAATTAAACATGAAATTCACTTATATTAAAGTGCCTTTTGACATTTTAAGACTTGAATAAACCATTTTACTGTTTTTGCTATATTCTGCATACTTTGTTTCTATACTTATGTTCTATATTATATTTCTGCATGTTGCTATATTCTGCAGTGTTATATGCAGAAAAACATATATATATATATATATAGTAGAAGCTTCCAGATTATATCATATGTTACTATCTTATCAAGATCTAATAAAATGAATATATTTCAGTCTGAAAATATCAAGGGCTTTAGACCACATTAGTTCCATGTTACTTCAATTTTATCACATTAGTTCATAAATTTCTCTGAACTAATATCTTCTTGCTCTCATGTATCTGAAATTTTAAAACTCTATTAGATGTCACTATATTGTTTTAAACAATATATGAAATGTAATATGAATTATATTTAATAATAAAACAGCTAATATGCATTTTGAGTTACCAAAATATTTTACTTTTAGATATCCTTTGTTCTTTTCTGATTGTCTGATCTTCTATCTAGTTTCATTTTTATTTTGTTTGAACATAATTTTATAATCCTTCTTCTTTTAAATAACCAGGGATGCTAGTGATACATTTTATCAGACTTTTTTTAATAAAAACATTTTTATTTTATCTTTATTTTTTATGAAAATTTTGCTAGAATGCTAGACCAGAATTTCACACCCATACACACTACGTTTTAAATATCATAGTCGGTTATGTTTTTGCTTCTGTTGTTTTCTCTGAGAAGTTATATGTCAGTATTGTCATTGATTATTTGAAGACATTCCCTTGTAGTTCATAACAACTCTTCCAGTTTTCTGTATCTTTATTTATTTTATATATTTATATGTGAGAAACATGCCATCACATTTGCTGATTTATTACATTTAATCTGACCAATAATTAATTTTATGTTTGGGGCCATGATTCTAAAGTTTGCTTGAATGAGTGAATGAAAGTCATTCAGTCGTGTCTGACTCTGCGATCCTATAAATTGTAGCCTGCCAGGCTCCTCTGTCCATGGAATTCTTCAGGCAAGAATGCTGGAATGGGTAGTCTATCCCTTCTCCAGTGGATCTTCCCAACCCAGGAATCAAGCCGGGGTCTTCTGCATTGCAAGTGGATTCTTTACCAGCTGAGATGCCAGGGAAGCCTAAAATTTGCTTAGGTTGGGGGTAAGTCAAATGAGAATTTAAAATAAATTTTCCATTTCCTTATTTACCCTTCAATTATTATAAAATCACCTATTCCAACTCAGTTTAAAAATATTGAAAGTAAAAAATTATGTTTACTTGTAACATATAAATATGCACACACACACACAGACTTTTACTGACTCCATGAAAAACAGATATAGAATTAAATATAGGCAAAACTTAAATAAAACATATTTTCATGCTTTAAGATAAACTGGAATCCTGCTATGTATTGTCAAGATATAGAATGATGGTAAAGCCTATGCTTTCATGAAAAAAAAATGAATTATTTAAAAGACAATAGCTTGTATATAGTATGCTATTTCAGAATAGTGGATGCAAGGAACCCTGAGAAACTGAATACCAGAGAGGAAAATGTCTTCTGTGGGTGAGCTAAGAATATTAGCTAGTGAGGGAAATGACAAAAGCAAAAACAAACAAAAAAACACTTTTTCCAGGGGCAGACAGGTAAAGGAGAGGCAGAATTCTTAATGATAATTTGAAATAGAATGGTAAATTAGAAAATGAAAAGCCTCAAATGTAAAATTAAATTACTCACCCTAAAATTCTCCTTGTCCCTCATTTTTTCTGAAAAAAAAATTGCTAGAGATTAAAGAGAATTTATGAAGTCTTAAAGAGCTTCAGAGAGATTAGATTCATAAATCTTCACACAAAATTATAGGAAGTTTGGGGTATTACAGCCCAGATCAAATGTTTATAAGATTAAAGAGATCAATAACTATTATGTCAGCAGAAAGGGGTTTTAGTAAGAAGGTCTAAAAAACACTGTAATTAAAATAGCACTAAATCAATAGAGTTTAAATGTTTAGTTTCCTATCCTAGCTGCCAGATGAAGGAGAGTACTGTTAGCTCAGGAATGCAAATTTTAAAAGTTGTATTTCCATTTCTATACACTGTTATTTTATACCCATTATCCAGGAAAATAAAACAAGAGGGACAATTTAGAAGCATGAAAAAACAAAAATCCTGATACATAACTAAGAGGAAAATATTCAATAGAAACAGACCCACAGATGACTCAGATGTTGGCACTAACAATATGGTGTAGTCTCAAGGAGAAAAGCAAACTGTTTTCAATCACAATCAGTTTTGTGATGCTTCTTACCTAAACAGTAAAAAATTTTGTTTTTCAAATATGACTCAACAGAAAGGGATATATTGAAGACCACTTCACTAGGAATGGGATATGGAATAGGAGTCCCTTTTAAATGAAAAGATTAAAAACTGCTTCCTTTACTACTTTGAAGTACCTTAGAAAGGAAGACAGAAATAAAAGTAGAGCAAACAGGTCCAAATGGGAATGTGGATCTAAAATCTGGGGTTTGAGAAGGTTGTTGCTATGCAAATACCCATGTTTGTATAAAGGAAAGACAATTGAGCTGGTATGGCTCACCGCTGGCAGGTTTCCCACCACTTAGCCCCATTTAATGTGGAGTAGGAACCATTCTGATCAACTGGTGAAAGAAATAAAAACTAAGGTAGCTCTTCTCATTCCCCTTACTCTGAAGCAGCAATAGGTAATTAAGAAATTCCTAAATGCTATGGGAGGAGAATACAGAATGCTGAGGTTAAAGCAGCCCTGATACACGGAGACTTTGAATCCAGGAGCAAAGCTAGTTGCTCAGACAACAGTAGTGGGTGTCATATCATTCCAAAAGATTAGATAGGATTAATCATAACATGGCACATACAAATTAAGGAAGCAAAACTAATCAGCCATATTTCATCAGAAAAGAGAGAGATCATGATATTCCTAATGGACTGAGTCTCTTCTCTGACTGACTTCTATGGAGTCAATAAAAGCCACTCCTGGTACTTAGTACCTATTTGGAGATGATAATAAAAAGATAATAGATGCATGAAACACTGAAAAATTCCATGAAAATGTCTGAGGGAGGGAAAAAAAAAACTCAACCTAAGAAAGACCATTAATAGGCAGTTTCCAATTGTTTGTTTACTTCTGGACTTAGCCTGGTAACTGGAAAATGAAAGTAAATAAATAGCAAAAAAATACACACCTAATTTTTGCCTATTTGAAACACAATCTAAATTTACAATTTACTGTCTGAACAACTGCAGCAGAACTTTAGAATATAATTTTACTTTTGAACATATATAGGAATTATTTTTAAGAACCAGTCAATAGGCTAAAAAGGCACAATTCTAAAATGGCTTTCAACTATTGTTCTTTTGATGCTTAGAAAGAAAGAAAAAAATGCAAAATGCAGAGGTATGTTAACTCTGTGAGCTGCAGCTTGGATGAGTCATAGCTTGCAAATGGTTCTTATTTGAATATTAGTAAACCAAAGTTATAAAATTATATGGCTTTAAGGTCAACCAAACAATGCGCTGTTGCCAATAAGATATCTTCATAATTTCCCACCCACCTACACACTGAGTCATCACATTTCTGATATCAAGCTAATTTACCAATATATAAATCAGTTTCCCCTCAAAAAGAAGTGCTACCTAGAATTATATACTCATTATAACAGGATATGAAAAACCAAATTTCATGTAATCAATCTTCAGGAGATTGGTTCTAACTCACTCTGTCCAGTATTTTTCATCTTTTAATATTTATGCAAAAAGTATATAAAAGTGTGTCTAGAAGGAATAAAAGCAGTACTTTCCTTGATTTTAGTGTTTTTCAAGCAGTCTATTATCTAACATTATTAATAAAGATAGACCAACTTTACTTTTTATGATATACTCCATTAATACTCCAATTATTATGATATACTCCATTAATACTCCAATTATTTAAGTCCATGTAACCTATATAAATATGGTATAAAAAGGGAAAGGTAATCAAAGTGTTTAAATGATGAACTATTTAATGGTTATTTACTATTTATAACTTTGAATATGTATTACATTAGAAAAAGTGATAATGTAATTAATTGTAGTATACCTTAATGAAAGGCTTCTCAGGTACCAGCAAGGTAGAAGTAGTGAGAAAAAATGTAATTTATTTTTTAACTTCTAGGATAATTGTGGAATAAAAATATCCCCTCATTTGCTCCAGTCAAAAGCAAGCCAACATTGTGAATTTAATCCAAATTGAGTTACTCTCATTTCCATAGTTATTTTACCACCAGTAAAAGCAATCAGCAATTTTGGATTTATTAACTCTGCATAGTATACATATTATTTGCATCCCTATGTCCAAATAATATTGTGACTGATTAACGGGGAGGAAATAAAAGATATTTTCATAGATTGTTCACATAAAATATGTCCATTATCAACCTTAATAACTCTTCTGTTTTAATACCTTTTATCCCTGGCTTCCACCTTCACATTTAAACTTGATTGTAGTTTGCTAATTAATCATTTTATAAAAAACAGTCTTTCGCTCCATCCTTGCTCTTATACAATCTTAATTATAAAATTTTATGGATTTAATTATAAGACTTTAACTTAGTACTCAATTATATTGTGTTCTTCATAGTGGAAATCATTCAATATCAGTGTCAGGAATGTGTCTTTTTCTTGCCAACTGATTTATGGATTATAATCAGTATAATCAGAAAAATCCTGGAATTAAATGAACATGCAGGGGAAAAAATGTCTACAGAAAATGGGAAGTAGTTAATTCTAACAATTTGACTGTTTTTTGGTTTCTTAAAGATCTAGTTTTTGTTCTAATGTCTTTGCTTAGTCAGTGAACAAAATCTCATGTCTCTTGTCTTGCTCGGTTAGCCATACTGATGATAAATAGAACATTTAAAGATATGATTGCATACTGTGGTTGCTGTTTTGGAACTCACAGTTGGAACATTAACTGAAAATAAAATGATAATCATCAAACTATTCTTTGCCCCCAGTGCATTACTGTACTATGAGAAGATATTAAAATGAGCCTAAAAGACAAAGTCTTTACAAAGGGAGTTTTTCAGTATAGCTAGGTCATTTTATTTATCAAATCAATAATTTGAATTTAATGAAATGTTGCAAAATCTTCACAATTATATATTTTTAAGAAGAATTTTATTTTATAATAATTTTAGATTTTCAAATAAAAAAAGTGAAGATATTAATATGCTCAGTTTCCCTATTAGTAACTTCTTACCTTACTATGGTACATTTCTTACAAGTAATGAACTGATACTAAATAATCATGAATAAGTAAAGTATATATTTACTAATTTATCTTTGGTTTTTATAGAATTTCCTTTTTTTTCTACTTCAGAATCACATCCAGAATATGACACTGTACTTAGCTGCCTTGTCCCCTTAGGCTAATATTGGCTGTAACAGTTCCATAGACTTCTCTTATGTTTAATGACCCTGACAATTTTGAGGATTAAAGTTCAGGTATTCTGTTATTGTTCAGTCATAAGTTGTTTTCACCTTTTTATGACTCCATGAACTGCAGTACACCAGGCATCCCTATCCTTCACTACTCCCAAAGTTCACTCAAACTCATGTTCATTGAGCCAATAATACCATCCAACCATCTCATCTTCTGTTGCCTGCTTCTCCTCTTTCTCTCAAATTTTCACAGCATCAGAGTCTTTTCCAATGAGTCAGCTCTTTGCATTAGGTTGCCAAAGTATCGGAGCTTCAGCTTCAGCATCAGTCCTCCCAATGAATATTCAGGGTTCATTTCCTTTAGGATTGACTAGTTTGATATTCTTGCTGTCCAAGGGACTCTCAAGTCTTCTCCATCATCACAATTTGTAAGCATCAGTTCTATGGTACTCAGTCTTCTTTATGGTCTAACTCTCACATATTTACATGACTACTTGAAAAATCATAGCTTTGACTAGATGGACCTTTGTTGGTAAAGTGATGTCTACATTTTATTTATTTATTTATTTTAATTTTCTTTACTTTATTGTGTTGGTTTTGCCATACAATGACATGAAACCACCATGGGTTTACATATGCTCCCCCTCCAGAACCCCCCTCCCTCCTCCCTCCCGATTCCCTCCCCCCGGGAAATCTCGGTGCACCAGCCCTAAGCATCAACCCTGGACTGGTGACTGATTTCACATATGATGATTAACATGTTTCAATGCCATTCTCCCATATCATCCCACCCTTGCCCTCTTCCACAGAGTTCACGAGTCTGTTCTATACATCTGCGTTTCTTTTGCTGTCTCGCATGCAGGGTTCTTGTTACCATCTTTCTAAATTCCATATATATGAGTTAGTATACTGTATTGTTGTTTTTCCTTCTGTCTTACTTCACTCTGGATAATAGGCTCCAGTTCCATCCACCTGAGTAGAACTGATTCAAATGATTTTTTTTAATGCTGAGTAATATTCCATTGTGTATATGTACCACAGCTTTCTTATCCATTCGTCAGTTGATGGGCATCTAGGTTGCTTCCATGTCTTGGCTATTGTAAACAATGCAGCGATGAACATTGGGGTACACGTGTCTGTTTCAATTCTGGTTTCCTCAGTGTGTATGCCCAGCAGTGGGATTGCTGGGTCATATGGCAGGTCTATTTGCAGTTTTTTAAGGAA
This sequence comes from Antilocapra americana, assembly GCA_007570785.1. Taxonomy (NCBI): domain Eukaryota; kingdom Metazoa; phylum Chordata; class Mammalia; order Artiodactyla; family Antilocapridae; genus Antilocapra; species Antilocapra americana. The sequence continues at coordinate 5,358,228 of ML664163.1, read as the reverse complement.
TCCCCACACTGTTCTCTATAGTGGCTGTACTAGTTTGCATTCCCACCAAGAGTGTAAGAGGATTCCCTTTTCTCCACATCCTCTCTAGCATTTATTGCTTGTACACTTTTGGATTGCAGCCATTCTGACTGGTGTAAAGTGGTACCTCATTGTGGTTTTGATTTGCGTTTCTCTGATAATGAGTGATGTTGAGCATCTTTTCATGTGTTTGTTAGCCATTTTTATATCTTCTTTGGAGAAATGTCTGTTAAGTTCTTTGGCCCACTTTTTAATTGGGTTGTTTATTTTTCTAGAATGGAGCTGCAGGAGTTGCTTGTATATTTTTGAGATTAATTGTTTGTCTGTTGCTTCATTGGCTATTATTTTCTCCCATTCTGAAGGCTGTCTTTTCACCTTGCTTATAGTTTCCTTTGATGTCTACATTTTAAATGCTGTCTAGATTTGTCACGGTTTTTCTCTCAAGGAGCAAGTGTCTTTTAATTTCCTGGCTGCAATCACTGTCCACACTGATTTTGGAGCTCAAGAAAATAAAATATGTCACTATTTTCACTGTTTTTCCATCTATTTGCCATGAAGTGATGGGACCAGATGTCAAGATATTAGTTTTTAGAATGTTTAGTTTTTAACCAGCTCTCCTCTTTCACCCTCAAGAGGCTCTTTAGTTCCTCTTTGTTTTCTATCTTTAGAGTGGTATCATTTGCATATTTGAGGTTGTTGACAATTCTGCTAGCAATCTTGATTCCAGCTTGAGCTTGCTGACCTTAATCATGTGGCTGTGTTAATGTTTAACTGATTTCTCCACCACAAGGTTAATTTTATTCCCTCCCTCCATATTTTGCCCTTTGGAAGGAAGTTACTATGCACAGTCCATACTTGAGGAATGAGGAACCATGTTCCACCTCCTTGCAAGTAGAGTATCTATATAAATTAACTGAAATTGTTTTATGTAAATTTGTATTGTACCCAATGATTTATTCAATCATTTATTTACATAAATATGGACTCATATATTTATTTTGTACTTTTGGCTTATAATCCAGTATTACTATTAACATGTCTATTTGGTTGTTCAACCTGTTGCATATTTGGCCACTGGAAACACTTTGAGTTGACTTCTGGTTGCTTACTGTGTCTCTTTGATATAGCCACATCATAGTAATTTGTTTTATTTTTATTTTAAATTTCCTTACTTTCTGGCACCAAATTTTAGGCTCATCTTGTGCATTTCTGTCTGAGTCTTCGAATCAGCCATTTCTCCAAAGAGCTCATTTCTTTAATTGAAAATCGTATTATATTTGGAAAATTGTTGATAAATGATCTGTATGTCAAATTAGTATGCATTAGACTTGTAAAGAATATGTACTTCAAGTAACTCTTGAGCAGTTGTATACATTCATTTAACTTATTAGCAATTTTCCTGAAAAAAAAAAAGAAAATCATATTATAAACCAAGATCTGGATATTAAGTGTGCTCATTGTTAATGAGATGTCATTATTACTATCCCTCTCAAATGATGGAGAAAGGAATTATTTGTACATATACTAGTGTGTATGCATATATCTCTAAAATTTATATATGCAATAATCTATATTCATATTAAGTTAAATATGAGTGAATAGTGCTGTCTTCAACTTCAATATATTATAAAGGATCATCCTAACTTCTTCCCTTAATTGTGAACTTCCATTTCAACAATGAGAAAACTGGCCCCCACCATCCACTTATTTATTAATGCTTGATCATTCAATTTCAGTATACATGTAGATTAGTATCAGAATTGCTAACTTGTGCCCTATGTGAGAAATAACTTTACTAATGAGTGAACAGGACTTATGTACAATTTCTGATTTAGTGCTACAAACTCTGCTCATTTCCAGAATTACTTAAGCCAACACCATTTTCTCCCATGCCCTTCAGTGAGTTTGTTTCATAAATTTGTAATAGAGTTAGATTGTTTTGTTGTTACATTCTGAATTCCATCTGAAGAGCTCATGACAGCCTAAATAATTCTTTTAAAAATATATATGTATTAAAGTTCGATCTTTGTTCCATAAATTTATATGGATTTTTAAGAAAGACATTGCATTGTATATCCCTTATTATAGTATCAAGCAAACTAGTTTCAGTGTTCTAAAAACTATTCTTTGCTTCACTTATCCAGCTATTTTCCCCAGCCTCCAGGAACCCCTGGCAACCATGTTCTTTTTACTATCACTGTTGTTGTTGTTCAGTCACTAAGTCTTGTCCGACTCTTTGTGACTTCATGAACTGCAGCACACCAGGCTTCCCTGTCCTTCACTATCTCCCAGAGTTTGCTCAAACTCATGTTCATTGAGTTGGTGAAGCCATTCAACCATCTCATCCTCTGTTACCCCTTTCCCCTCCTCCTGTCAGTACTTCTCAGCATGAGAGTCTTTTGCAAATGAGACAGCTCTTCACATCAGGGGGTCAAAGTATTGAAGCTTCAGCATCAGTCCTTCTAATGAATATTTAGGGTTCATTTCCTTTAGGATTGACTGGTTTGATATCCTTCTGTCCAAGGGACTCTCAAGAGTCTTCTCCAGCACCACAACTCAAAAGCATTAATTGTTTGGCATTCAGCCTTCTTTACCACCCAGCTCTCACATCTGTACATGACTACTGGAAAAAACATAGCTTTGGCCATATGCACCTTTGTCAGCAAAGTGATGTCTCTGCTTTTTAATACACTGTCTAGGTTTGTCATAGCTTTTCTTCCAAGGAGCAAGTGTTTGTTTGTTTGTTTGTTTGTTTTTTAATTTAATGACTATCACTGTAGTTTTACCTTTTCTAGGTTGTCAAATTACTTGGAATCATACAGTATGGAGACTTATATACTGACCCTTTGGAGAAGGCAATGGCTACCCACTCCAGTACTCTTGCCTGGAAAATCCCATGGAAGGAAGAGCCTGGTAGGCTACAGTCCATGGGGGTCTCTAAGAGTCGGACACGACTGAGTGTCCTTGCTTTCACTTTTCACTTTCATGTATTGGAGAAGGAAATGGCAGCCCGCTCGTGTTCTTGCCTGGGGAATCCCAGGGATGGGGAAGCTTGATGGGCTGCCATCTATGGGGTTGCATACAGTTGGTCACAACTGAAGCGACTTAGCAGCAGCAGCAGCAGCAGACTGAACCTTTAACCTTAGTAACACATATCTAAGATTCATTCATGTCTTTTCATGCTTTACAGCTCATTTCTTTTTTTCTCTAAACAACAGTCCAGTGTATAGATGTATCAAATTGTGTTGATCCATTCACTGACTGAAGAACAATTTTCTTGTTTTTAGTTTTTGGAAATCATGAATAAAGTGTTATAAACATTTGTTTGCAAGATTTTGTATAGACATAAATTTTAAATACCTAGGAGGACAATTGTTGGACTTTAGTTAATATTATGCTTGACTTGCAAAAACACCCTGCCATACTGTCTCTCAAAGTAATGATCCCAGTTTGTATTACCATAAGCACCAAATTCAAGTTCCTGTTGTCCACAATCTCAAAGGCAATCATGTTGTCAATGTTCTGCATTTTAAACATAATTAGCAGTATCTCACTATTGTCTTACTTTCACTTCCTTATAATAAGCTATGTAGAGCATATTTTCATTACATATGATCCATTTATATATTTGTTTGGCAAAATGTCTATTCAGATCACTGTGTTTTTTTAATTAAGTTTTTTAATTACATAATGCCAAATGTTCTTTATATATTTTGTATTCAAGTCTTAGGTCAGATATGTGGTTTGCAGATATTTTCTCCCACATTGTGGCTTGTTTTTGATTCTCTTCACAGCTGTTCATTTGCTGAGTCATGTCTGACTATTTGCAACTGCACAACTATAGCACATTAGGTTTCCCTGTCCCTCACTATCTCCCAGAGTTTGCCCAAGTTTGTGTCCATTGAATCTGTGATTCTATCCGACCATCTCATCCTCTGCCTCTCCCTTCTCCTTTTGCCTTCAGTCTTTCATAGCATCAGGGTCTTTTTCAGTGAGTTGTCTATTTACATCAGGTGACCAAAGTATTGGAGTTTCAGTTTCTGATCAGTCTTCAGTGAATTTTCAGGGTTGATATCTTTTAGGAATGACTGGTTTGATCTCCTTGCAGTCCAAGGGGTTCTCAAGAGTCTCTTCCAGCACCACAATTCGAAAGCATCAATTCTTCAGCATACAGACTTCTTTATGGTCTAACTCTCACATAGACAGTGTACATGACTACTGGGAAGACCATAGCTTTGACTATTTGGACCTCTGTTGGCAATGTGATGTCTTTACTTTTTAAAACACTGTCTAGGTTTGTCATAACTTTTCTTCTAAGAATCAAGTATCTTCCAATTCAATGGCCACACTCACCATTCATGGTGGTTTTGGAGCCCAATAAGGGAAACTCTATCACTAGTTCTACTTCTTCCCCTTCTATTAGCCAGGAAGTGATAGGACTGGACATCGAGATCTTCACTTTTTGAATGTTGAGTTTTAAGCAAGCTTTTTCACTCTTCTCTTTCACCTTCATTAAAAGGCTCTTTAGTTCCTATTCACTCTCTGCCATATAATTGATATTATCTGCATATCTGAAGTTGTTGATATTTCTCTGGAAATCTTGATTCAGCTTGTAACTCATCCAGCATGGCATTTTGCCTGATGTGCTCTGCATATCAGCTAAATAAACAGGGTGATAGTATGCAGCTTTTCCCAATTTTGAACCAGTCACTTTTTCCATGGAAATTTCCAGTACCATAAGCTTAAAAGACTATGCATTCTTCACTGAAATACCTCTGTTGCTTTTCCAAACGTGAAGTGGTTACATCATATGGATTTATTTCTAGACTTCCTATTATGTTTTGTTGACCTATGTGTATTGTTTTGCCTCCACTAGTATCACACAGGTGACACTTGCTTATTGTAAATTTATCGTAAGTCTTAAAATTGAATAGTGTTAATCCTCCGAATTTGTTCTTCTTCAGTATCACATTAGAAGTTCTGTATCTTTGCTTTCTCTTTATAATTTTAGAATCTCTTTATAAATGTCAAGAATATTACTTACTATAATTCTGACTAAGGTCTCACTGAATATATTGATCAAGTTGGAAAGAATTGGTATCTTAACAATTTTGAATCTTACAATATATGAACAAGATTATTTTGCTATTTAGTCAGTTCTTTGATTTTTTCAGCAAAGTTCTTTAGTTTCTCACATATATATTCTGTATATATTTCCTTAAATTTATAGTTGCTACTGCTAAGTCACTTCAGTCATGGTCGACTCTATGCGACCCAGAGAGGGCAGCCCACCAGGCTCCTCCATCCCTAAGGCTCTCCAGGCAAGAATACTGGAGTGGGTTGCCATTTCCTTAGCCAGTGCATGCATGCATGCTAAGTCACTTCAGTCGTGTCTGATTCTGTGTGATCCCACCAGGCTCCTCCATCCACAGGATTCTAAAGTCAAGAATATTGGAATGGGTTGCCATTGCCTTCTCCATGCATGGATGTGAGAGTTGGACTATAAAAAAGCTAAGCACCAAAGAACTGATGCTTCTGAACTGTGGTTTTGGAGAAGGCTCTTGAGAGTCCCTTGAACTGCAAGGGACTAGTCCATCCTAAAGGAGATCAGTCCTGAATATTCATTGGAAGGACTGATGCTGAAGATGAAACTCCAATACTTTGGCCACCTGATGTGAAGAACTGACACATTGGGAAAGATCCTGATGCCAGGAAATATTGAAGGCAGGAGAAGGGGATGATAGAGGATGAGATGGTTGGATGGCATCACTGACTCAGTGGACATGAGTTTGAGTAAACTCCGGGAGCTGGTGATGGACAGGGAGGCCTGGAGTGCTGCAGTCAATGGGGTCGCAAAGATTCGGACACAACTGACTTATCCAAACTGAGTTTCATCTAACTCTATCTGAAATTTAGCATTTCCCTCAAGTATGAAAGAAAGTGAAAGTTAAAGTCACTCAGCCATGTCTAACTTTTGTGATCTCATAGACTATACAGTCCATGGAATTCTCCAGGCCTGAATCCTGGAGTGGGTAGTCTTTCCTTTCTCCAGGGGATCTTCTCAATCCAGGTATGGAACCCAGGTCTCCACGTTGCAGGCAGAGCCTTTACCAGCTGAGCCACAAGGGATGTCCAAGAATACTGAAGTGGGTACCCTATCCCTTTTCCAGTGGATCTTCCCAACCCAGGGATCAAACCAGGGTCTCCTGCATTGCAGGTGGATTTTTTACCAACTGAACTATGAGAAAAGCTATAGGTAAGAATCAACAGTAATAAAAGAACAAGCCATGACTTTGGGATTTGCAACAATAAAAATCGTAGATACTTTCATATCAGCCACAGTCATTGCAGACATTTTCAAATATTGGTATGTTAGTCACTAAACTTAAGTTACAACTGTTCTTAGACCCACTATCTGTAACTTTTTACTTCATTAATTAACATATGTAGATATACAAATAATTTGCATAACAAGTGTGATTTTTAAAATAATTTGGTGTTTTAGTAAATTATTATCATTTGTAATTCAATATGATTTATGCATTTAAAAGTACTACATTTGAGAAAAGTTTGTAGCCTCAACTAGACTATTAAGGTTCTTAGCATTAGTTAAAGAAACAGACATATTGACAGATAAGAAAACATACACACATATATAAGCTAGTGAATGACTACACATTTTATATAGAGATAGTTGATTATCCCTATGGATTTTTATCTTAATGGAGATTTCAAAATTATTATTACTAGAAGTGCTACTATGGTAAAAATCATAGGTCTTCATTGTTTATTTTGTAACACTGAAAAAAAAAAATTAGCCTGGGTGTTGTTTTCCTATCATTACTGTTTTTGCTAATGCAGATGACCAATTAATCTGAGAGACTGCCTCAAATTCTGGTACACAGAGATACTACGTAGCCATTCCTCTTCTGGGTGTCATGACAATTCAAAAAAAACTACCTGGAAGGGGATTCAGGTATTTTCTGCTCTTGGATGGCCCAACTTTGCTGCATATTTGAAAATTTTAACAATCCCTGTACTTTAAAGATACTCAGAGATACACTCAAGGATAGAGTATGAGGAGAGCATAGAACATTCTTTCTGAAACCCACATAATCTATGTTTTCCTCATTTCCTATTGTATTCACTTTCTCCCCTGAACAAGATATTCTAATCATCTGTTTGATAATATTAGCTAGAATTTCTTTGATATCAGTAGGTTAAAGGCTTCTAAAAAATCAAAAGTTAAGAGAAGTCCCCTGCTTGCTACCTTTACCAACATTTTCTGTATTCATCTTTTCTCTGAGTCAAAGAATAATGAATGTTTAGCTGACTGAATATAGAAAACAGCATCTGTAGCATACGATAAGCAACTTTACTGGTTAATGGGCTTCCCTGGTAGCTCAGCGGTAAAGAATCCACCTATCAATGCAGATGCAGGTTTAGTCCCTGCTTTAGGAAGATCCCATGGAGAAGGTAACAGCAATGCACTCCACTATTCTTGCCTGGGAAATCTAATGGACAGAGGCGCTTGGTGGGCTACAATCCATGACGTCACAAAAAAGTTGAACATGACGTAGAGATGAAACAACAATTATTCATATTTTAAAATATATTTGTCATTTCTTGTGCTTTTAAAATTGTTTTTTTCTGACCATGAGAAATATGCCTTTTAATAATCTTGCAAACTAAAGAGTTTCCTGATGAAAGTAAAGAGGAGAGTGAAAAAGTTGGTTTAAAACTCAACATTCAGAAAACTAAGATAATGGCATCTGGTCTCATCACTTCATAGCAAATAGATGGGGAAGCAATGGAAACATTGACACACTTAATTTGGGGGGGGCTCCAAAATCGCTACAGATGGTGACTGCAGCCATGAAATTAAAAGATGCTTACTTCTTGGAAGACAAGTTATGACCAACCTAGACAGCATATTAAAAAGCAAAGACATTACTTTGCCAACAAAGGTCCTACTAGTCAAAGCTATGGTTTTTCTAGTAGTCATGTATGGATGTGAAAGTTGGACTATAAAGAAAGCTGAGCACCAAAGAATTGATGCTTTTGAACCGTGGCGTTGGAGAAGAATCTTCAGAGTCCCTTTGGCAGCAAGGAAATCCAATCAGTCCATCCTAAAGGAAATCAATCCTGAGTATTCTTTGGAAGGACTGAGGCTGAGGTTGAAACTCCAATATTTTGGCCATCTGATGGGAAGAACTGACTTATTTGTAAAGACCCTGATGCTGGGAAAGATTAAAGGAGGGAAGAGGAAGAGATGGTTGGATGGTATCACAGATTCAATGGACATGAGTTTGAGTAAACTCTGGGAGTTGGTGGTCAACAGGGAGACCTGGTGTGCTGCAGTCCATGAGGTCGCAGAGGCAGACATGATTGAGCAACTGAACTGAACTGAAGTTGTATCAGTCATGCCTTTTAGGTGTTTTCTGATGTTTTGACATCTGGAGACTTCCTGACTGAGGAGAGAATTTCCCATGGATGACCAATATCTGGGGACAGTAAAGGGCCCATCTGCAAGTGTGCCTTTTATATGCAAACCAACCAATCCAAAGCCTGCAATTCCTAACTGCTTCTCCTATTGAGCATTTCTTCTTTGAAATGCTATTCATCTACAATGATCACTTCGTCTGTGCCAGAACCTGCTGAAATTATTCAAACCAACTAATCCTAAAACCTAAAATTTTAAGTTTAAGGATTGGTTGGTTCTGTCTTGCCTTCACAAGGAAATCACAATAAAGTCCCTTGCCCATGTTTTCCTCTCACTTCCTCTACTTCCTGACAGATCTCAATGATTCTCCTTGTGCCTTTTGCATGGTGTGGCATGTCTCTTCCCTTGAGGACTATGATTAACAAGCCCTTACTTCAAAAGAAAGTTGTTTTCTCATGTTGGGCTCAACACGCTTGAATAATAATAAAACCTACATTCTAAAGCCTAAGGATAAATATGTATCTATCAAAAATGCATCTGATAACTTTATTCAGTTCAGTTCGGTCGCTCAGTCATGTCCGACATTTTGCTACCCATGAACCGCAGTATGCCAGGCCTCCCTGTCCATCACCAACTCCCAGAGTCCACCCAAACGATGTCCATTGAATTGGAGATGCAATCCAGCCACTTCATCTTCTGTCATCCCCTTCTCCTCATGCCCTCAATATTTCTCAGTATCAGGGTCTTTTCAAACGAGTCAGCCCTTCACATCAGGTGGCCAAAGTATTGGAGGTTCAGCTTCAACATCAGTACTTCCAATGAAAACCCAGGACTGATCTCCTTTAGGATGGACTGGTTGGATCTTCTTGCAGTCCAAGGGATTTTAAGAGTCTTGCCCAACACCACAGTTCAAAAGCATTAATTCTTCGGTGCTCAGCTTTCTTTACAGTCCAACTCTCACATCCATACATGACCAATGCAAAAACCATAGCCTTGACTAGATGAACCTTTGTTGGCAAAGTAATGTCTCTGCTTTTTAATATGCTGTCTAGGTTGGTCATAACTTTCCTTCCAAGGAGTAAGCATCTTTTAATTTCATGGCTGCAGTCACCATCTGCAATGATTTTGTAGCCCCCCAAAATAAAGTCAGCCACTGTTTCTACTGTTTTACTATCTATTTGCCATGAAGTGATGGTACTCAATGCCATGATCTTAGTTTTCCGAATGTTGAGCTTTAAGCCAATTTTTTTCACTCTCCTGTTTCACTTTCATCAAGAGGCTCTTTAGTTCTTCTACACTTTCTGCCATAACGTTGGTATCATCTGCATATCTGAAGTCGTTGATATTTCTCCCAGCAATATTGATTCCAGCTTGTGCTTCCTCCAGCCCAGCACTTCTCATGATGTCCTCAGCAGGGGGACATAAATTAAATAAGCAGCGTGACAATATACTACCTTGATGTACTCCTTTCCTGTTTGGAACCAGTCTGTTGCTCCATGTCCAGTTCTAACTTTTGTTTCCTGATCTGCATACAGATTTCTCAAGAGACAGGTCAGGGGGTCTGGTATTCCCATCTCTGTCAGAATTTTCCACAGTTTATTGTGATCCACACAGTCAAAGGCTTTGACAAAGTCAATAAAGCAGAAATACATGTTTTTTCTGGAACTCTCTTGCTTTTTTGATGATCCATCAGATGTTGGCAATTTGATCTCTGTTTCCTTGGGCTTTCCGAAAAACCAACTTGAACATCTGGAATTTCACGTTGTGCTGAAGCCTGGCTTGGAGAATTTTAAGAATTACTTTACTAGCATGTGAGATGAGTGCAATTGTGTGGTAGTTTGACCACCTTTGGCATTGCCTTTCTTTGGGATTGGAATGAAAACTGACCTTTTCCAGTCCTGTGGCCACTGTTGAGTTTTCCTATTTGCTGGCATATTGAGTGCAGCACTTTCACAGTGTCATCTTTCAGGATTTGAAATAGCTCAACTGGAAATCCATCACCTCCACTAGCTTTGTTTGTAGTGATGCTTCCTAAGGCCCACCTGACTTCACATTCCAGGATGTCTGGCTCTAGGTGAGCGATCACACCACCATGATTATCTGGGTCATGAAGATCTTTTTTGTATAATTCTTCTGTGTATTCTTGCCACCTCTTCTTAATATATTCTGCTTCTTTTAGGTCCCTACCATTTCTGTCCTTTATTGAGCCCATCTTTACATGAAATGTTCCCTTGGTATCTCCAATTATCTTGAAGAGATCTCTAGCCTTTCCCATTCTATTCTTTTCCTCTATGCCTTTGCATTTATCACTGAGGAAGGCTTATCTCTCCTTGCTATTCTGTGGAACTCTGCATTCAAATGGATATGTCTTTCCTTTTCTCCTTTGCTTTTCACTTCCAGTCTTTCCACAGCTATTTGTAAGGCTTCCTCGGACAGCCATTTTGCTTTTTTGCATTTCTTTTCCATGGGGAAGGTCTTATCCTCTGTCTCGTGTACAATGTCATGAACCTCCATCCATAGTTCATCAAGCATTCTGTCTATCAGATCTAGTCCCTTGAATCTGTTTCTCACTTCCACTGTATAGTCATAAGGAATTTGATTTAAGTCATACCTGAATGGTCTAGTGGTTTTCTCCACTTTCTTCACTTTCAGTCTGAATTTGGCAACAAGGAGTTCATGATCTGAACTACAGTCAGCTCCCTGTCTTATTTTGCTGACTGTATAGCACTCTCTCCATCTTTGGCTGCACAGAATATAATCAGTCTCATTTCGGTGTCGACCATTTGCTGATGTCCATGTGTAGAGTCTTCTCTTGTGTTTTTGGAAGAGAGTGTTTGCTATGACCAGTGCATTCTCTTGGCAGAACTCTATTAGCCTTTGCCTGGTTCATTCTGTACACCAAGGCCAAATTTGCCTGTTCCTCCCTGTGTTTCTTGACTTCCTACTTTTGCATTCCAGGCCCCTATAATGAAAAGGACATCTTTTATGGGTGTTAGTTCTAGAGGTCTTGTAGGTCTTCATCGAACTATTCAACTTCTGCATTACTGCTTAGTGCATAGACTTGGATTGCTGTGGTACTGAATGGTTTGCCTTGGAAATGAACAGAGATCATTCTCTCATTTTTGAGATTGCATCCAAGTACTGCATATCGGAGTCTTTTGTTGACTATGATGGCTACTCCTTTTCTTCAAAGAGATTCCTGCCCACAGTAGTAGATATAATGTAATGTATATGTAATATAAGGTAATTTTATTAGGCCACGTTACTAAAATGTGCTTTGTAAAAGTATATATTTCTAAGATCTTTGATATCAACTGCCTAAAATCCTGGAAAAAAATGAAACAGTTTACACTCTTTCCTATAGTACTTGAGAGTATTTATTTTCTCACATTCCTGACGGTATCCTATAAAATAATTCATCATAAATTCTGCCAATAAAGCAATATAGTATTTGCCAGTATGCAAGTATTTTGCTTCCCCTAGGTCAGCTGGGCTCTGGTAAAATACCAGAAAGTTAGGTTTGGGTTAGTTAGTTTCTCCTGAGGGCAGACCTTGTTAAGAACAGGATGCTCTGTCTTTCCTGATGAAAGCTGAAGGAGCTTTTCTTCAGTATTCACTGTGAACCTGGCAGAGCCCCAGGATATAAATTCACAAAAGTACTGGGCCCATCAGATGACTGGGTCTTCTTATAGTATTTACTCCTCACTGAGCACACAGCAATTAGTCAATTGCATTTCAGATTTTCCTGCCCTGGCCCTGGTTCCCATGAAGATTTATGCTCTGCTTAGGTAAGTGGTGATGCTTTCTGTATTCCTTTCCATCTCTATATTTTGGGGACAGCGGTTTGTCCTGTGACTTCATCTCTCTCATGGATGTAAGAAGAGTTCTTGATTTTTTAGTCTATTCAGCTTTTTATTTGTTCTTAGGATATAGTGGTGGCTTCCAAGTTTCTTATATGCTGGCCCTTGTTTACTATACAATATGGCTTTTTGAACATGGCCAATACATCTGTGTCTCAGCCAACCTCCATCCAGTCCATGGCTGATGATGTTACTTACTAAACATTACTAAACTTCAGTTACTTACATAACTTACTAAAATGCATGTCATCCTTAGCCAGAGTGGCCTTCTATTTCTTTTTAATAATTTTTCTAATTCACCTCACATTGGTACAGAGAAGCGTAGTCAGATTAAAGAATAGAGGAGCTGAGGAATCTACACTTGATGGAGGAGATGGCTGGCTTAGGGATGCTTGACTAGATATTCCCCCCTTCCATTTGTTAAATACAACCTGAGTGGTAAAATCTTACTCTAGTCCCAAAATAAATGTAGAGATTTTTTTTTTTTTTCCTAGGGCTTTCCTGGGCTTAGTTAGCTGAATCTATACTTAACAGAAGAATGTTCCAACCAGATTCTCTCTAACTCACTTCTGAGATTATAATGATGAAACAGGCTATATGAAATATATATGTTGAGGGGGGAGAAATTGGAAACATACTGGTTTCATATATTTTTAAATTATTCATTATGCTGGTTTTCTATTTGACTTGGCCTCTGCTCTCGAAAAACACTGTGTCTGTATACAGTCAATTTTCCTGGTTATTTTGCTAGCCAATTTGAAAGATTTTTTTTTTAACTTAACTTGGATTTTGTTATTTATTTAGGAGCTTTCCTACAGAGAGTTTTTGTCTAATGACATAAAGATATTTATTCAGGAGCAATACCTGTTGCTTGCAGATGAGATCCATGACTACACATATTTTTTCCTCTATTTTCTAAAAAGTGTTAGTGTTTGAGAACAAAATCTCTCCTAGATTAAGAGGACTTGTCATTTCTACATTACAAATAACACTTCAGATGCAACTTTACTGGGTTAGAATATTTCTGTTTTGATTAAGAAACAAACTCATGGATGCTTGAATTATTTCAAACCCATAATCCTCTATTAGAAAATCAGTCAGAGTAAAAAATCATCCAGCCATACACTTTTCCATTTGCTATAACTTTATATTTGCTGTATAAAGCATACTTCTGTGGTCTTAGAACAGCACCCTTTACTGCAGCAAAAGTGACTCCCATTGACCCATTCAAAGAATGACCATAAATTGTGAATTGCCCATTGTACTCCAGCAAGATATTCACCTCCAAATTTTAGAGATATTAAGAGGACTTTCTTCATCCACTTCACATAACACTGAATTGCTTTTGCAGAAATGGGAAATGGAAAAATTCCTTCAACATGATACTATCCTCACTTTGTCTGGGATAAATTCTCCTATTCAGGCTTGGCTCTAATGTCAGTGTTAAAAAAGTTTCTCCACTAATTTTTCTCATTTTGGCAAATTCAATGTGTTCATGAAATAGAGATGTTTGAATAACATTCTTTTATTTCATCTTTTCTAGAAGTTCCTGAACTCAGTTGAGAGGAATAAGTACAGATTAATCAGATGAGGAGAACTTGAGTGATCCATCAAGACAAAGAAAGTAAATGATAATAATAAACACATTAAAAAATCACCAAAGTAAATCATCACTTTGCATGTTCATGGCGTGTTCCCAGAAATATAATGAAATATTTCACTAACAACTGTACACAGAACTTTAAAAAATGATAATAATCTATTAGTTTATTCTTCACATAATTAAAATTTGCAATTTTAGATGACAGTATACATTGGAGCAGCTGTGATGAGATACCCCACATTCAAAGTAAGAGAAACCCATGTAAAACAGCTGATATTTCAAGACACCATCAGAGGGAACACACACTGAAACCATAAAAACAGAAAACTAGCCAATCTGATCACATGGACCACAGCCTTGTTTAATTCAGTGAAACTAATCCATGCCGTGTTGGGCCACCCAAGACGGATGGGTCATGGTGGAGAGGTCTGACAGAATGGGGTCCACTGGAGAAGGGAATGGCAAACCACTTCAGTATTCCTGCCTTGAGAACCCAATGAACAGTATGAAAAGGCAGAAAGATAATACACTGAAAGATGAACTCCCCAGGTCAGTAGGTGCAAAAATGCTATTGGAGATTAGTGGAGAAATAACTCCAGAAAGAATGAAGGGATGGAGCCAAAGCAAAAACAATACCCAGTTGTGGATGTGACTGGTGAAAGAAGCAAGGCCCAATGCTGTAAAGAGTAATGTTGCATGGGAACCTGGACTGTTAGGTCCATGAATCAATTGGAAGTGGTCAAACAGGAGATGGCAAGAGTGAATGTCGACATTCTAGGAATCAGTGAACTAAGATAGACTGGAATGGGTGAATTTAACTCAGATGACCAGTATATCTACTACTATGGACAGGAATCCCTTAGAAGAAATGGAACAACCATTATGGTCAACAAAAGGGTGCAAAATGCAGTACTTGGATGCAATCTCAAAAATGACAGAATGATCTCTGTTCATTTCCAAGGCAAACCATTCAATATCACGGTAATCCAAGTCTATGTCCCAACCAGTAATGCTGAAGAAGCTGAAGTTGAATGGTTCTATGAAGACATATAAGACCTTTTAGAACCAACATCCAAAAAAAAAAAAATTCTTTTCATTATATGGGATTGGAATGCGAAAGTAGGAAGTCAAGAAACACAGGGAGTAACAGGAAAATTTGGCCTTGGAGTACAGAATGAAGCAGGGCAAAGGCTAATATAGAGTTCTTCCAAGAGAACACACTGGTCATAGCAAACACCCTCTTCCAACAACACAAGAAAAGACTCTACACATGGACATCACCAGATGGTCGACATCAAAATGAGACTGATTATATTCTTTGCAGCAAAAGATGAGGAAGCTCTAAATAGCCAGCAAAAACAAGATGGGGAGCTGACTGTGGCTCAGATCACGAACACCTTACTGCCAAATTCAGATTAAAATTGAAGTCGGGAAAACCACTAGACCATTCAGGGATGACCTAAATCAAATCCCTTATGACTATACAGTGGAAGTGAGAAACAGATTCAAGGGACTAGATCTGATTGACAGAGTACCTGATGAACTATGGACAGAGGTTTGTGAGATTGTACAGGAGACAGGGATTAAGACTATCCCCATGGAAAAGAAACACAAAAAAGTAAAATGGCTATCTGAGGAGGCCTTAAAAATAGCTATGAAAAGAAGAGAAGTGAAAAGCAAAGGAGAAAAAGAAAGACACTCCCATTTGAATGCAGAGTTCCAAAGAATAGCAAGGAGAGATAAGAAAGCCTTCCTCAGTGATCATTGTAAAGAAATAGAGAAAAACAATAGAATGGGAACAACTAGAGATCTCTTCAAGAAAATTAGAGTTACAAAGGGAATATTTCATGCAGAAGTGGGCTCAATAAAGGACAGAAATGGTATGGACCTAACAGAAGTAGACGATATCAAGAAGAGGTGGCAAGAATACACAGAAGAATTATATAAAAAAGATCTTCATGACCCAGATAATCATGACAGTATGAAACCTCACACTCACCTAGAGACAGACATCCTGGAATGTGAAGTCAGGTGGACCTTAGAAAGCATCACTAAGAAGAAAGCTAGTGGAGGTGAAGGAAGTCCAGTTGAGATATTTCAAATCCTAAAAGATGATGATGTGAAAATACTGCACTCAATATGCCAGAAAATTTGGAAAACTCGGAAATAGCCACAAGACTGGAAAATGTCAGTTTTCATTTTAATCCCAAAGAAAGGCAATGACAAATAATGCTCAATCTACCACACTACTGAACTCATCTCATATGCTAGTAAAGTAATGCTCAAAATTCTCCAAGCCAGGCTTACACAATACATGAACTGTGAACTTCCAGATGATCAAGCTGGTTTTAGAAAAGGCAGAGGAACCAGAGGTCAAATTGCGAGTATCATGGATCATCAAAAAAGAGTACCAGAAAAGCATATATTTCTGCTTTATTGACTATGCCAAAGCCTTTGACTGTGTGAGTCACAATAAACTGTGGAAAATTCTGAAAGGATGGGATACTGGACCATCTGACCTCTCTCTTGAGAAACCTGTATTCAGGTCAGCAAGCAACAGATAGAACTGGACATGGAACAACAGACTGGTTCCAAATGGGAAAAGGAGTACATCAAGGCTCTGTATTGTCACCTTGTTTATTTAACTTATATTCAGAGAACATCATGAGAAACGCTGGGCTGGAAGAGGGACAAGCTGGAATCAAGATTGCCGGGAGAAATATCAATAACCTCAGATATGCAGATGACACTTATGGGTCACCCTTATGGCAGAAACTTAAGAGGAACTAAAGAGCCTCTTGATGAAAGTGAAACAGGAGAGTGAAAAATTTGGCTTAAGTCTCAACATTCAGAAAACTAAGATCATGGCTTCTGGTTCCATCACCTCATGGGAAATAGATGGGAAAACAGTGGAAACAGTGTCAGATTTTATTTTGGGGTCTCCAAAATCACTGCAGATGGTGATTGCAGCCATGAAATTAAAGGACACTTACTCCTTGAAAGGAAAGTTATGACCAACCTAGATAGCAATACTGAAAAGCAGACATTATTTTGCCAACAAAGGTCCATCTATTCAAGGCTATGTTTTTTCCAATGATCATGTATGGTTATGAGAGTTGAACTATAACGAAAGCTGAGCACAGAAGAATTGATGCTTTTGAAGTGTGGTGTTGGAGAAGACTCTTGAGAGTCCCTTAGATTGCAAGGAGATCCACCAAGTCCATCCTAAAGGAGATCAGTCCCGAGTGCTTATTGGAAGGACTGGTGTTAAAACTGAAACTCCAATACTTTGACCACCTCATGCGAACAGTTGACTCATTGGAAAAGACCCTAATGCTAGTAAAGACTGGGGGCAGGAGTAGAAGGGGATGACAGAGCATGAGATGGCTGGATGGTATCACCGACTGGATGGACATGGGTTTGGGTGGACTCCGGAAATTGGTGATGGACAGGGAGGCTTGGAGTGCTGTCATTCATGGGGTCACAAAGAGTCAGACAAGACTGAGCGACTAAACTAAACTGAACTGAACTGATACATTTTCTTAGGTTTATAATTAATAAATTCACACAATGAAAACTTTCACTAGCTTTAAATTTTATCTGTGTGGAAAATAATCTTTTCAACCTCAGCTGTATTTCCTTAAAGTTTTAAATGTCTTATTTCCTTGCCTAATAAGTGGTACTAGTGGTTTTTTCAGTAGTCATGTATGGATATGAGAGTTGAACCATAAAGAAGACTGACTACTGATGAATTGATGCTTTTGAACTCTGGTTTTGGAGAAGACTCTTGAGAATCCCTTGGACTGCAATGAGATCAAACCAGTCAATCCTAAAGGACTGACGCTGAACCTGACACTCCATACTTTGGCCATCTGACTCATTAGAACAGACTCTGATGCTGGAAAAGATTGAAGGCAGAAGGACAATGGAATGACAGAGATCGACATGCTTGGGTGGCATCACTGACTCTATGGACATGAGTTTGAGCAAGCTCTGGGAGTTGGTAAAGGACAGGGAATTCTGGAGTGCTGCAGTCCATGGGATCGCGAAGTGTCAGGCACAACTGAGAAACTGAACAACAAGTGATAAAGAACCTGCCTACCAATGCAGGAGACATAAGAGATGTGAGTTTGATTCCTGGCTTGGGAAGATCCCCTGGAGGAGTGATGGCAACCCATCCCAGTGTTCTTGCCTGGAGAATCAATGTACAGAGGAGCCTAGTGGGCTGTAGTCCATGGGATCGCAAAGAGTCAGACATAGCTGTAGTGACTTAGCACAGTACAATAATGATATTTTGCAGTCAGTTATGAACCTGGAAACAAAATTAAAGAAACAAATATTATTCTAGAAATTTATAAGTTACTAAGTTTGATTTAAATCATGATACAATGTGATTTAAGAATTCCTGATACTTGGAAACATATTTTTATATATATGGTGATTTTCTGTAAATGGAAGTGCAACATGTTCATGCTTTTCCCCAATGAAACCTCATGTAAGAACTCAAAGTTCAATTCACATACCACATGAAATGATTTAGCTCCTTCAAAGTAACTATATTTTTAAAATACTGTTACTAAAATCTAAAGTTGTTTAGAAGTAAGGCAATGATCACTGGCTTGGGACTACTTTTCTCTAAAATTTTTCTAAAGTATCATTAGTATATTCTTACACGTATTTTACTATTAGTATATTCTTCTACATATATTTACTTTAATTCCTCAACCTTCTCCACTCCTCAGACTCCTTTCTTCACTGGTATGTATCACTAGACTCACAGTGCAATGAAATGATAAAAGGTTATTTTTCTTCCAATGGGAACTGTATAAAATATCACCTCACTTGGCTTTAGAACTACACTGTTTCTTTCTCGAATTAATGTATTGTATATACATGTTTAACAGGTGCTGAAAAACTCCACTCTCTTCGTACTGAAAGTTCATATTTCATAGCTAGAATTTGGACGTAAATGGAAGGTTACATTTCACTGGAAAAATACATATTTAAGCTAATAATTACCATTTATAGTATCATCCTTACAATATCTAATAGTACTTTGGCCTCTCTGCACTATTCATGCTAATTCCCAGATAAGAATTTCCCAATGGAAACAAACCTTATAAATCTTTCTAAGTGATCATGAAGAGACTCTATGATCACAAACTGAAAAACCATTAAATTGTCACTGATGATATTGTATGCATAGACATA
The DNA here is from genome assembly GCA_007570785.1 of Antilocapra americana. Lineage (NCBI taxonomy): Eukaryota > Metazoa > Chordata > Mammalia > Artiodactyla > Antilocapridae > Antilocapra > Antilocapra americana. The sequence continues at coordinate 5,339,093 of ML664163.1, read as the reverse complement.
CCTTAAACTCATGGGTCTATACCATTTAGCAACAAAAATTCAATAATCCACATAAGTGACAAGTACTGTAGGATTAATCCCCATTATCAAGAGCAAGTGAAAATGCTAGAAAAGTTAATCTGGTGCCACAGGCCACATAAAGAGAACTTGTGTGTTTTCTAAACAATTGTCTGTTTAATATGGTGATAAAAAGTGCTAATTATTGAGAGCCTACTAGTTGCATGTGTGTGTGTGTGCATGCACGCATGTGTATGTGTGTGTGTGGGGAGTGTGTTTGTTAATGTCGACTCTTTACAACTGTTTGGACTGTAACCACCAGGCTCCACTGTCCATGGGACTTTTCAGGCAAGAATATTGAAATGGCTTGCCATTTCCTCCTCCAGGAATCTTCCCAACCGAAGGATCAAACCTGTGTATTCTGCATTGCCAAATTCTTTATCTTTGGCATCTTGATTTTATTATTAAAAACAGCTGTATTTACAGAAATAGCCAGAGATGTAGAAAACAAACTTATGGTTACTGGTGGGGAAAGCAGGGGGAAATATACTAGGAGATTGAAATTGACATATACACTCTACTAAATATAAAATAGATAACTAATAAGGACCTACACAGGGAACACTTCTCAGTATTCTGTAATGGCCATTATGGGAAAAGAATCTAAAAAAGAGTGGATATATATGTATGATTCACTTTGCTATACAGCAGAAACTAACATAGCATTGTAAATCAACTATACTCCAATAAAATTTTTAAAAACCAGTTGTATTTTATCATACTGTAATGCCATAAATACAAACCTCCATTTTAGTGTGTATCTTTTTAGTGCACAAATCCTACAAACCTCAATTTTATTGTATATCTTATGAGCAAATAACTTTATATTTCATTAACCCTTTTAGTTTCATAATTTTTTTATAGTTCCTCTACTTTCCTATGTCATACTTCCCTAATAATTTATACAGATGAAGCTCAAATAATGACTTGATTTGTTCAATAATGCTTACAACATTGTCACATGACAATGATGGTGCATAGTTATCTAACTCCTTATATTCATGGGCCTCAGTTCACTTATTTATAAACTGAAGGAAGATATTTGATTAGTGTATTCCTAGGACACAATCCAGTATAATATCCAATGCTGTATGACTGTGCCATTCCATTCATTATCTCCCATTTATATTAAAAAGCACCAACTATGCATCTTCCTAATCAAAAAAGAAAAACTATATTACTCTGTCTTACACATTCTGATTCTTTCTTCACCCTTTCACAAAAGGGCTAAATTTCTACTCAACTGACAAGACCAATTGTATTTGACAATTAATATATTGAACCAAAAAAATTCCAATGATACAGTCATCTCTGAAATTTCCTTCAGTTCAGTGGCTCAGTCATGTCCAACTCTTTGTGACTCCATGAACCAGAGCACACCAGGCCTCCCTGTCCATCACCAACTCCCAGAGTCTTCCTATCTGGAAATACCCTTAGTACCATCCAAATCACTTGAACCAATCAATGGGAAAATAATGAGTGATTTGGTAAAGGGTAAGACAAGCATGTAACACTCACTCTACTTTGGCCAACGAGACAGAAAAGATGGTTGTGTTTAACTGAATGTCAAGTTACAATCTAGCATCATTATTATAGTACAGGGACTATTTGCTATGGAGAGTTGTGCTAAATCCCCATGTGGATTAGAGACAGTATTTGCTGTAAAATAATACAAATTTATGGTTCTAGCAAGGTGCTTTCTAATGAAGCTTACTTTGATATTAATTTTATTTTCATTGCCAAAGCATAAAAGAAGTAATAGAACACTCATATGTATCAAGGAATTCTTTTAATGACTAAATCAAAAAATTTTATTGGAATAAATAAGGTATTGCTTTACCTTTAGAAAATGAAGATATTTGTCCAGTTCCACCATTCCATTTGCACCCCAACTTGAATTTCTCTCTATGAAACCCATACATTTTTAGAGAACATTATGGAAGGGCAATATCATACATTTTCCCTAGTACCTTGAGCATTTTGTAACTATGATTACTTTCTGAGCTTTAGTTTTTTCCCCTTTAAATGCTGAAAGCTTACTTGTATCAAAAAATAAGCAAAATCATTTTCCAAAGTTTTGGACAAGATATCTGGTTTCAGAAAATACACTGATAACTCCTAACAATCTGCCCTATGTGGTAGTCTAGTCAAGGCTATGGTTTTTCCAGTAGTCATGTATGGATGTAAGAGTAGGACAGTAAAGAAAGCTGAGCGCCAAACAATTGATGCTATTGAAGTGTGGTGTTGGAGAAGACTCTTGAGAGTCCCTTGGACTGCAAGGAGATCCAACAAGTCCATCCTAAAGGAGATCAGTCATGGGTGTTCATTGGAAGGACTGATGTTGAAGCTGAAACTCTTAAGACTTTGGCAACTTGATGCAAAGAGCTGGCTCATTTGAAAAGACCCTGATACTGGGAAAGTTTGAGGGCAGGAGGAGAAGGGGATGACAGAGGATAAGATGGTACAATAACATCACCGAATCAATGGACATGAGTTTGGATGAAGTCGGGGAGTTTGTGATGGACAGGGAGGCCTGGCATGCTGCAGTTCAGTTCAGGTCATGTCAGTCATGCAGTCATGTCTGACTCTTTGTGACCCCATGAATGACAGCACTCCAAGCCTCCCTGTCTATCACCAACTCCCAGAGTTTACCCAAACTCACGTGCATTGAGTGTGTGATGTCGTCCAGGTATCTCATCTGCTGTCGTCCCCCTATCATCCTGCCCCCAATCCTTCCCAGCATTAGGGTCTTTTCCAATGAGTCAACTCTTCGCATGAGGTGGCCAAAATATTGGAGTTTCAGCTTCAACATCAGTCCTTCCAATGAACACCTGGGACTGATCTCCTTTAGGATGGACTGGTTGGATCTCCTTGCAGTCCAAGGGACTCTCAAGAGTCTTCTCCAACACCACACTTCAAAAGCATCAAATCTTTGGTGCTCAGCTTTCTCCACTGTCCAACTTTCACATATATACATGACTACTGGAAAAATCATACTCTTGACTAGATGGATCTTTGTTGGCAAAGTAATGTCTCTGCTTTTAAATATGTTATCTAGGTTGGTCATAACTTTCCTTCCAAGGAGTAAGTGTCTTTTAATTTCATGGCTGCAGTCACCATCTGCAGTGATTTTGGAGCCCCGCAAAACAAGGTCTTATACTGTTTCCACTGTTTCCCCATCTATTTCCCATGAAGTGATGGGACCAGAAGCTCTGATTTTAGTTTTCTGAATGTTGAGCTTTAAGCCAAAATTTTCAGTCTCCCCTTTCACTTTCATCAAAAGGTTTTTTAGTTCCTCTTCACTTTCTGCTATATGGGTGGTGTCAGCTACATATCTGAGGTTATTGATAATTCTCCCAGCAATCTTGAATCCAGCTTGTCCCTCCTCCAGCCCAGCGTTTCTCATGATGTCCTCTGCATATAAGTTGAATAAGCAAGGTGACAATATACAGCCTTGACGTACTGCTTTTTCTACTTGGAACCAGTCTGTTGTTCCATGTCCAGTTCTAACTTTTGCTTCCTGATTTGCATACAGGTTTTTCAAGAGACAGGTCAAGTGGTTTGGTATTCTCATCTGTTTCAGAATTTTCCTCAGTTTATAGTGATACACACAGTCAAAGGCTTTGATGCAGTTCATGGGGTTGCAAAGAGTCCGACATGATTGAGTGACTGAACTGAACTGAATACCTACAAAATAGTTTAACCTGCAATCATTTATGATAAATAATATATGCTGCCTGCTTTTGATTTTATCAATGACAAAAATTACATGATGTGCCTCCCAAAAGGACACGCTTACTGTTCAGAACAGTTTAACTCATTTAATAAATAGAGAATGAAACAAAATAAATTGTGCTTATATTCCTGTTTCACACTGGAGTTTGATATATACATAGATCAAAGATGGAACCTCTGCATTAGCTTAGATGTTTACTTCTACACAGCAGCCAAGCCTGCTCCTGCTAGCTCAAAGCTTATGGGTGTCAAACTCAAATTCCTAACTGTTAAATTATTTTTAATATAGTCCATATAAACATATTATTAGTCCATTTAGACTCTATAAACTATACATACTCTTCAAACTTGCCTCATATCTGATAATCATAGATAAGACAAACCCTGTGACTATAAAGGACAGCGAACCCCAGATGTCCTTCTGAACTCAGACCTGGAAACTCCTAGCCATACTGCTAACTGATATCAAGACATATTTTTCTCTCTCTGATTTTCCCTTCTCTAAGGTGGTCTAGTTTCTTGCTCTATTCCCCTTCTGTGGGTTTCCACATGCCAAACTCCCCTTCTTACAGCCTTGTCAGGAATTGACCAACAAATTTTGCCATGTATTGCTGCCTCTTACAGTTTTGTCTCCTCCTTCTCAGTTCCAAAATCTTCAAGCTTACCACACAGGTAATATGCTCATTTCAAATTACATAGTGTCTAGGTCTTGCCCCAACTTTCAGAAACTAAGATGAGGAAGGAAACTTAATTTAATTCAAGTACTACTTGTGAACTTTTAAGTGGAAAAAAATGTAACAGTTGTCATTTAAAAAATATTTCAAAGCAAAAATATTCTGTAGTTAGCTGGCAGTTCATTAAACGGAACAGACCAAGGGTGAATATTTTGCTAGGAAATACTTGCAACTATTTGAAATTATGAAACTGAACACAAAATAGACCACATAAATTTAAGAAGAAAAGAGGGAGAAGAAGGAAGGTGAGTAGAAGAAGGAAGAAGAAAAGCAGATATTCACTATACTTACATGTAAATATAAAATCAATAAAACTGAAAGAGTTATTAAAGATAATAGTGACCTAAGTCAAAGCCCTGAAAAATAAAAATTCACATACTATTTTAATTTTCCAAGAGTAATTATTCTATATAATAGCTTTGTAAAAAGGAATTTACTCTAGCTCTAAAATGAAAAAAAAAAAAATGAATGTTCATCTAACTGAGATTTTAGTTGTTCATACCTATTAGCCCAATTATTTTCCTTTCAGAGAGAAAATAAATCTATAGAGAGAAATGCTTAGAGATTTATGTTGGAATTGTCAGAGACAATTAGATCATATACTTTTTTTCTGGTACATTTTTGGAATGGATAGGGAAATTAGATATCAATTTTGAAATTGCTCAATTTGGATTAGAAGACTAGATTTTCCTGTCTGTAAACAGATGAGTTTTTTTTTTTTTTAAGTTTAGCTGGTTTGCATAAATTATGCTTAGTCTTTTAAATACCCCTGTGAGACCTAGCAGAGATGAACTTAAAGCTCCCCTCATGGAATTATTCTTATGTAAATATTAGGTAAAGTCTTAAGGTCTTCCCAATAGTTAAAAGCAAGAGGTTTTATAACAAAGAGAAAAGTGATCAAATTACAACTTCGTTGCCAATGACATATGAACTTGGGAATATTTATTAACAGGTCTATGCTTCTGTTTCCCCTTTTCCAGTATAGAGGAAAATAAAAATAGGCTTCCAAGAATTATTGAGAAAGATTAGTAAGGAAGGCTTTCAGAAGCCAAGCAACACTCTTGTCAAAAGAATTTTTGTCTGTTTATTTATTTTGGTCTATTATGATCAGAAAGTATAACATAGTTTTTTGTATTATTGACATTTGATGGGTTAAAAAATTTCAATATTGTTTAAATTTTGTTGTCTTTGATTATTACTAAGAGTACAATTTTATGGGTGTATTGGGCATCTGAATTAAATCTTTGGTAAGTCACTCATTATCATCCATTACCCATTTGTATACTTAGCTATATTTTTTGTAATAATAAGTCATATATTTACATATATTAATCCAATTATTATAAATCATACTACAAATTGTTTTTTACAAACTGGTTCTTATCTTTAGCTTTGTGTATATTATTATTGTTATTGTTTGCCTTTGAATATCTGATAAGGGTGAGGGTAATTCTAATATAACATGCAGGAATAGCATACTTATCCTTTCTCTCTTGCCACAGACACATTTAGTTTTTAAAACATTTTATTTCGAAATGATTTTAGACAAAGTCACAAACATGCTCTTTACCCATTTTCCCCAGTGTTAATACCTTTTACAAAATAATGATCAAAACCAGAAAAGAAGCATCATGATACTATACTATATTTTCAATTTAGTTAGTTGTATTTTATAGTTTGCATAATTTCTTTTTTGGAATTTTAAATAAGATACATTAATTTAAGATCATTATTTTATATACTTCAGATTGTGTCTCTTGATTTTATGCCATTTGAGAATAATAAGTTAATGTTATTAACTTATTTTGTTTTTCCAATGTAATGGGTCCCTCCACGTTGTCTCTATACTATTCTACATATTCACATAGTTTATAACATAAGCATTTCTCTGCTAATTGTTTTTTTGTATTTTTTTTCTGGTTACAGAGATGTTTGATGGGCACTTTTAATTTTAAAACTTGTAACAATTCCTAAATTTAACAGTTCTAACTGCAGTCCTGAATTTCCTGGCCAATGTATCATTTTTTTTTAATTAATTTATTTTTTTTACTTGTTTTTGCCATACAATGTCATGATATCACCATGGGTTTACATATGCTTCCCCTCCGGAACCCCCCTCCCTCCTCCCTCCCCCCCGGGAAATCTCGCTGCACCAGTCCCGAGCATCAATCCTGGGCTGGCGATTGATTAGACACATGACAATTAACATGCTTCAATGCCCTTCTCCCATAACATCCCACCCTTACCCTCATCCACAAAGTCCACGAGTCTATTCTATACATCAGCGTTCCTTTTGTTGTCTAGCATGCAGGGCTCTCGTTACCATCTTTCTAAATTCCATATATATGCATTAGTATACTGTATTGTTATTTTTCCTTCTGGCTTACTTCACTCTCGATAATAGGCTCCAGTTCCATCCACCTGAGTAGAACTGATTCAAATGAATTTTTTTTAAATGCTGAGTATTAAAGTTAAGCTCTCTAAATTCATAACTAGGAGAGCTGTTCATCAGGACCATTTGAATCAGATGTCTGTATACTTCTTGCAACACTGAATTTATTTGATTTTTTTACACAATTACTGTCCTTATTACTCTATTTCATAAATTTTCAGGTACTAACTCTCATAAATCATATTTTAGGATTGGTTTTCCTTAATATTTGGTTGCATTTTTTTGTTTTCTCTCATAAATTTATTCTTAGATTGTTTCATACAATCTCAAGGACTCTATATCATCTAGTTGATAACTTCAAAATTATTTTTACCAAGACATCCTCTGAGTCCCAACTTGTATGTTTTAATATTATTATTTTACATTTATCTGAAGCTTACTATATTCAAAAGTAAACTCTTGTTTAAATGAGCATTGCTGTATCCACTTCTATCATACAGTCATTTCTATTAAAATAAATTGTGTAATAAATAGAATATGTGATTATTTTTTTTACTTTTTTTTTTTTTGGTTACAGAGATGTTAGATGGGCAATTTCAATTTAAAAACTTGTAACAATTCCAAAATTTGTTAACATATCCAAGTAGGCACAAATCAACAAATTTTGTTAGTTTTACCTATAAAAACATACTAGTTAACTTTTGTTTATCTTCTCAAGAAGATGCCTAGTTCAAGCTAGAATTACGTCCTCTTCTGCTGATGTATATTTCATCATAAAGTAATGATACCTCAGTGGTCACTCTAAATAAACACCCGCCTCCTCTCAATTCTTTCTCTACTATGTGACCTTAGTGATTAGCTTAGAAAGTACATCAGAGCCTTACTGTTTGAAGACATTTATGCATGGATTCCTTACATGTCTACATGTTTTGGGAGCTGGAGCGAGACATCGATCTGCCTTTCTTCTAGATGATCTTCTCAAAGATATTTGTAAGACAAAGATAGACCAAGTCTCTTACTGAGTGCAAAGTAGGCATGCTTACTTCCCAATTTAATTAAAACCATGTCTTTTTTGTGGGAAAAGGGGGGCGGGTTTTTAGTAACTATTACAAAAGATTCCTATTCCATAAGCTCAGGGTCCCTTCCTCTTCTGCAACACAACCCATTGCTTGTTCCTGCACTTCTCTGGACCCAGCAGTGTTGCTGTGGAAATCAGGCAAGGGGAACTGGTACAAATATGTGGATCCTCATGGTACTTGCTATGTCATGAGTAACAATATCTTTCATCTCTGATTTAAGTATTGAGTCTTCTACCAATATTCTTCTACTTGTATCTGATAGGCTAACATAACCTTACAAATAAGGTCAAATTTCCAACAACAGTTGGACCTCCCTATCTACAGGTTCATCATTCATGGATCTATTTGTAGGTTAGATTGGTTAAATGTAACGAACCTGAGCATTGACAAAATTTGATATCTGCAGGGAATCTGGAAACAATGCCATTCTGGCAACAATGAATATCAAGGGATGACTGCATTCACATACCTTGATACTGTCACTCTCATATCAATTTTTAACCATAATTCTGAAAAAGGAAATATTGTCTTTTATGATGGTTTGAGGTGCCCTGCATGGTCAGTACCAATCTATCTCATTTGATACAGTGCTGCTTTCCCCTTTATGCATTGCATATTAATCATTCAAACTTTTTTTAGTATCTCAAATATGCCACGCTTTTTCTTGCTTAAGGGATCCTCCTCCCCCTCCTTATCCTAACGTGACATTCCTTCTTAACTTTTGAAAATCTGCCTCCTCACTTTCAACCTATTGTTCTTTCATCCTTACTCTCTCACCATTACTCACTGTCTGCTACCTGTTTCTTTCCTCTTAGTTCATACCACAATGCATTATTTTATTTGACCAGTTGTTTTTGTTTCTCCATTAGGCTATATTTCTAAATCTTAATACAAAGTTAGAATATTCTGAGTCATATTTTAACTTTCTGTGCCAAAAGTGGTTGTGATGTATAGTTTTCTATGTCAAAACTATTTTAACTTTAAAAAATAAAGAAAACCTTGATGGCCTTAAACAATTTTAATATGTGCATTAATCATGTTTCCAGGTTAGAAAGGAGGAATGCATATTATAGAAATGTATTTTATTTGCATTTGAAAATGGTTTCTAGAATATATAAAAATATAAACTTTTAAGAATATATTTAATAATATATTATTATTAGCAATTAGAAAATATATATAGTGACCAAAAATCCACATGTAATTAATAACTTTTTCTTACTTCTGTATTAATGTAGTAGTTATTTTAGTGTTAAACATGAAATAATAAAATATGTGTTATTTTTTTGATTAGAAAAGAACATATAACATGATATCTATCTTTTTAACAAATCTTTATGTATACATTATTGATGATATGCACAGTGCTGTACAGCATTACACATATTGGCTATTGTGGATAGTGCTGCAATGAATATGAGAGTACTAATATCTCTTCAAGATTCTGATTTCAGTTATTTTGGATAAATATTCAGAAACAAGATTGCTAGATCACATGGTAGTTTAGTTTTATTTTTAAATTCCTGAAGAACTGACATGCTATTTTCATAGCAGCTACACCATTTTGCCTTTCCACAAGCTACATCAAACTAAAATGCTGCTGCACAGCAAAAGTTACAATCAAAAGTGAAAAGACAATCTACAGAACAGGAGATAGGTTTATCTCCAAAATATAAAAGGGATTCCTACAACTCAATAGCAAAATAACCTTTCTTACACTTGGCTAAGTACTCAAATAGACATTTCTCCAGAGAAGATATACAAATGGCTAACAGGAATGTGAAAAAAATGCTCTATGTCACTAATCATCGGGGAAATCCAAATTAAACCCACAATGTAATATTTGTGTTAACTGATTAACTGTATATTTACATGACCACTTCATTGGAGACAAAGGAGAGTTTTGTAAAACTATTAACTGCCTAGAAAATTATTTCCCTGATGTCACTGGCTTTATTTAACTGTACTTGGTTGTTTATATGGTTGTATCTCAACTTAATAAAATACTTGTATCTAGTGATTTTTTTTAATCTATTTTGAAACTCAAAACATAAATGACTGACTTATGGCTGATCCATGTTGAGATTTGACAGAAAACAATAAAATTCTGTAAAGCAATTATCTTTCAATAAAGAAAAAAAAATTAAAAGCTATGCTTAAAATAATAGTTGAAACTGCCAGGTTAGTCATACATGTAACATATTGTTCCGTTGGTTGTGGAAGGTACATATATTATTCTTCTGTCAATGCCCAGAGGCAGGGAGAGGGTTGCTAAGGATGGTCATATAAGACTGAAGGTAGGAAATGCACCCTACGAGCAGGCATCTTAGTCTGTCTAAGCTATAACAACTCCCAAGGTGCCAGTAAAAAGATACCTCTAAGAATGTAAGAAACACAAGTCACCAGTAATTGCAAAACGGGTAAGTTGGCCTCTTTTGTTGGGTGGGAGAAATACAGTTTTTGAAGTTAAAATGATCAATGGAAAGAGTTCTGTGAGTTCATCAGTATTTCTGGAGGGGTGACAACTGCTTTAAAATCTCCATGATTTCTGTCACACTTTAAACTCAGCACTTACCTCAGTTTTCTCTGGGGTCCATTCACCTAAGAGATGGTAAATCTACAATGGGAGTTATAAGATTGATGACTTCACTGAGGCTCATAGTTGACAGACACACTGGCCCTGTGATACATATGAAAGAAAAAAGCAGTACGTATCAGAAAAAAAATCTTAATGTTATTTTGTCAGTTGTTGTTACTGTTGCTATTGTAACTTTGAAAGAACCAAAAATCATGAAAAGATTTCAGGGTTTTTTCAAGCTCTTGTTTTACAATTTCTAAAAAAGAGAAATCTCAAGAGGAGGGAACTAAGATGGCGGAGGAATAGGACGGGGAGAACACTCTCTCCCCAATAAATATACCAAAAGAACTTTTAAAGGCAGAGCAAACTCCAAAAAACAGGATCTGAATGCTGGCAGAGGACATCGGGCATCTGGAGGGGCGACCCATTGCTGACGTGAGGAGGTAGGACAAAAGAAAGAAAAAAAAAAAAAAAAGTAAAGGGAGAGACAAAGAGCTGGGGATGGGTTCCGTCCCGGAAGGGGAGTCTGGAATAAAGAGGAAAAAAAAAAAAAAGAGGAGAAAGGTTTCCGAATACCAGGGAGCATTCTCTCTGGCAGATATGCGGTGAATCTTGGAGAGCAATATAGCTGGGAGTAAAAGCAGATTAATAGTTAAGCCCTGCAAGGTACGTCTCTGGCTACAAGGCACAGCCGAGCAGCAGCACAGCTGAAGCGGACTGCTCCTACTCAGGGAGGGGCGGGCCGCGCGCTCAGGGAACGGAGCAGCCTCAGGGACCTAACCTCCCAGGAAGAGCACCCCCCAGGCCCGCGCACAGAACAAAGGGCTGTGGGGAGTCAACAGAGAGGCAGCCGGCCTGGTGGAGCTGGGCAGCTGTGGGCTGCAGACCGGCCCAGCCCCCTCCAGAGAGCAGTGGGCATAACCCAGCCCTGGGGAGGCTAACCAAGACTTCTGGGGATTCTGGACGGATTGGTGCTGTACACACCTTAGAAGGCGTGCTCAGCTGCACGCAGAGAAAACCGAGCGGCTGGGCAGAGGGAGGGGAGAAGCTGCACTCCCCAACTGTGCTGGGTGGACGACAGAGAGCCTGAGCAGAGGGGGCGGGGGAAGCGCACTCACCAGGAGCAGGGCAAACCCCAGAGCGCTGAATAGACACATAAAAGACCAGCAAACAGAAGACGCTAAAGCAAGCAGAGCCAACAGCTTTGGAACTGACAGGAGTAGCAGATTAAATCCCTGCAGGTGGCACAGACTGCATAGAAAGAAGACTGTAGACCGTGAGAAGGACAAGCCCGACCAAGAAGGCCTGCTTAGCTGCACAATGAGAAAACCGAGTGGCTGGGCCGGGGGAGGGGACAAGCCCCAATCCCCAACTGTGCTGGGCGGAGGACAGAGAGCCTGAGCAGAGGGGGCGGGGGAAGCCCTCTCACCAGGAGCAGGGCAAACTCCAAAGCGCTGAATAGACACTTAAAAGACCAGCAAACAGAGGACGCTGAGGCGAGCGGAGCGAACAGCTTTGAAACTGACAGGAGTAGCAGATTAAATCCCTGCAGGTGGCGCAGACTGCATAGAAAGGAGTCTATAGACTGTGAGAAGGAAAAGCCGGACCAAGGAATCATCTAAAAATGTACAGACCCTTCCCTTCACTGCACGCACCAGCACCAGAGAAAGCCTTAATTATAACTGTACTAGGAACATCTTTTAAATTTTTAAAACTTTTATATATATATATATATTTTTTTTTTAGAATTTTTAAGTCCCCTATGACCTTGCTATTTTTTTTCTTTTTTCTTTCTTTTCCTTTATTTTTATTTTCTGTTCTTTTTTTGTTTGTTTTAAAACTCCTCTTTCTCCCTTATTGTATTCTCCGTCCTATTTTTTCTCTTACCTATTATATCTCCACTTTTCCCCCCTGTTTTTATTTTATTTTATTTTTTTAATCGATTTTTTTATTCCTTTACCTTTCTTTCTTTCTTTTTTTTTAAGTATTTTTGAGAATCCAGTCTTTACTCTAGATTTTTAATCTTTGCTCATTAGTACTTGGTATGAACTTTGTACCTTTTAAAATCCAAGCTCCAGTACCCATTGCTACCTGGGAGTGAGATCATTGGCTTGACTGCTTTCTCCCCATTCTTATCTCTTGCTAGTAACAGTGAGGAAACCTAGACCCACCCACCAGAAAACCACACAAGCCTTCCCATCCAGGAAACTTCGACAAACCACACATCCAACCCCTCCCACAGAGAGGAATCCCCACAATAAAGGGACAACATAGCAAGATAAACAAGATGAAAAGGCAGAGAAATACCCAGCAAGTAAAGGAACAGGATAAATACCCCCTAGATCAAACAAAAGATGAAGAGATAGGAAGTCTACCTGACAAAGAATTCCGAATAATGATAGTGAAAATGTTCCAAAACCTGGAAAATAAGTTGGAGTTACAGCTCAATAACCTGCAGGCAAGGATTGAGAAGATGCAGGTAAGCTTTAACAAAGACTTAGAAGAAATGAAAAAGAGTCAAAATACAATAAATAATGCAATAAATGAGATCAAAAACACCCTGGAGGGAACCAACAGTAGAATAACAGAGATAGAAGACAGAATAAGTGAGGTAGAAGACAGAATGGCAGAAATAAATATCCAGAGTGAAGTAAGCCAGAAGCAAAAACAACAATACAGTATATTAACGAATATATATGGAATTTAGAAAGACGGTAACGAGAACCCAACATGCGAGACAGCAAAAGGAACGCAGATGTATAAAATAGACTCGTGGACTTTGTGTATGAGGGTAAGGGTGGGATGATATGGGAGAAGGGCATTGAAGCATGTTAATTGTCATGTGTCTAATCAATCGCCAGCCCAGGATTGATGCTCGGGGCTGGTGCAGGGAGACTTCCCGGGGGGGGGGGGGGGCAGGGGGGGGGGTTCCCGGGGGGAGCACCATGTGAAACCCCGGGGATATAACGACAATGTATGGCAAAAAAAATTAAAAAAAATAAAAATAAATGAAACAGAAAGGAAAAATGAAAAAAGAATTAAAAGAAATGAGGACAACCTTAGAGACCGCTGGGACAATACTAAACGCACCAATATTCAAATCATAGGAGTCCCAGAAGAAGAAGACAAAAAGAAAGACCATCAGAAAATTCTTGAAGAGATAATTGTTGAAAACTTCCCTAAATTGGAGAAGCAAATAGCCACTCAGGTCCAAGAAACACAGAGAGTCCAAATAGAATGAACCCCAAGCGGGACACCCCAAGACACATATTAAT
>ML664163.1:5278969-5320243 GCA_007570785.1 Antilocapra americana | reverse complement strand
GAGGGGAAGCATATGTAAACCCATGGTGATATCATGACAATGTATGGCAAAAACAATAAAAAAAAATAAAATAAAATAAAAAAGAGAAATCTCAATAGCAGAATAGACAATGGGGAAGTACTAATAGATGAGTGTGCTGTGCTCAATAGCTTCATCTGTATCCAACTCTTTGTGACCCCACAGACTGTAGCTCACAAGGCTCCTCTGTCCATAGGATTCTCCAGGCAAGAACACTAGAATGGTTATCATTCCTTCTTTAGAGGATCTTCCAAATGCAGGGGGCAAATCTGCATCTCCTGTGTCTACTGAAATGCAGGCAGATTCTTTACCACTGAACACCAGGAGGGAGATAAATAATCACTGAAATGAAGCCTCAAATTTGAGTTCAATCAAAATTAGAAAGTGGTACGATTGTGCATGTGTGTATACAGTCTGTGTGGCTGTCTGTGTGAGTGATTAGGAGAGACGAAAGCATGTAGTTCTGATAGAAAATAAGTTGACTTAGTCATTCTCTATAATACATATTGCGTAGGAGCCTGGAATGTTAGGTCCATGAATTAAGGCAAATTAGAAGTGGTCAGACAGGATATGGCAAGAGTGAACATTAACATTTTAGGAATCAGTGAACTAAGATGGACTGGAATAAGTGAAATTAACTCAGATGACCATTATATCTACTACTGTGGGCAGGAATGCCTTAGAAGAAATGAAGTAGCCATCATAGTCAACAAAAGAGTCTGAAATGTAGTACTTGGATGCAATTTCATAAATGACAGAATGAACTCTGTTCATTTCCAAGGGAAACCATTCAATATCACAGTAATCCAAGATTATGCCCCCCTCAGTAACACTGAAGAAGCTGAAGTTGAATGGTTCTATGACGACCTAGAAGACCTTTTAGAACGAATATCCAAAAAATATGTCTGTTTCATTAGAAGGCACTGGAATGTGAAAGTAGGAAGTAAAGAAACACCTGGAGTAACAGGCAAATTTGGCCTTGGAGTATATAATGAAGAGAGGCAAAGGCTAATAGAGTTCTGCCAAGAGAAAACACTGGTCATAGTAAACACCCTCTTTCAACAACACAATAAAAGATTCTAACAGGGACATCACCAGATAGTCAATACTGAAATGAGACTGATTATATTCTTTGCAGCCAAAGATGGAGAAGCTTTATATAGCTAGCAAAAAAAAAAAAAAAAGACTGGGAGCTGACTGTGGCTCAGATAATGTACTCCTTATTGCCAAATTCAGAATTAAACTGAAAGTGGGGAAAATCACTAGACCATTCAAGTATGAACTAAATCAAATCCCTTATGACTATATAGTAGAACTGAGAAATAGATTTAAGGGACTAGATCTGATAGACAAGAGTACCTGATGAACTGTGGATGGAGATTCGTGACATTGTACATGAGAGATGAATCAAAATTATCCTTAAGAAAAAGAAATGCTAAAAAGAAAAATGGCTGCCTGAGGAGACCTTACAAATAACTGTGAAAGGAAAAGAAGTGAAAAGCAAAGGAGAAAAGGAAAGATATACCCAATTGAATGAAGAGTTTCAAAGAATAGCAAGGAGAGATAAGAAAGCCTTCCTCAGAAATCAATGCAAAGAAATAGAGGAAAACAACAGAATTAGAAAGAATAGAGATTACTTCATGAAAATTAGTGACACCAAGGGAACATTTCATGCAAAGATGGGCTCAATAAAAGACAGAAATGGTATGGACCTAACAGAAATAGAAGATATTAAGAAGAGGTGGCAAGAATACACAGAAAAATTATACAAAAAATATCTTCATGACCCAAGCAATCATGACAGTGTGAAAACTCACACTCACCTAGAGCCAGACATCCTGGAATGTGAAGTCAAGTGTGCCTTAAGAAGCATCGCTAGGAACAAAGCTAGTGGAAGTGATAGAATTCCAGTTGAGCTATTTCAAATCCTGAAAGATGATGCTGTGAAAGTGCTGAATACCATATGCCAGCAAATTTGGAAAACTCAACAGTTGCCACAAGACTGGAAAAGGTCAGTTTTCAGTCCAATCCCAAAGAAAGGCAATGTCAAAGAATGCTCAGACTACCACAGAATTGCACTCATCTCACACACTAGTAGAGTAGTGCTCAAAATACTCCAAGCCAGGATTCAGCAAGACATGAACCATGAACTTCCAGATGTTCAAGACGGATTTAGAAAAGGCAAAGGAACCAGAGCTCAAATAGACAACATCCACTGGATCATCAAAAAAGCAAGAGAGTACCAGAAAATCATCTACTTCTGCTTTATATGCTACACCAAATCCTCTGACTGTGTGCGTCACAATAAACTGTGGATAATTCTGAAAGAGATGAAACTACCAGACCACCTGCACTGCCTTTTGAGAAACCTGTATGCAGGTCGGGAAGCAGCAGTTAGAAATGAACATGGCACAACAAACTTGTTCCAATCAGGAAAAGGAGTATGTCAAGGCTGCATATCGTCACCCTGCTTATTTAACTTACATGCAGAGTACATCATGAGAAACGCTGGGATGGAGGAGGGATAAGCTGGTATCAAGATTGCTGGGAGAAATATCAACAACCTCAGATAGATAGATGACATCACTCTTCTGGCAGAAAGTGAAGAAGAACTAAAGAGCCTCATGATGAAAGTGAAAAAGGAGAGTGAAAAGTTTGGCTTAATGCTCAACATTCAGAAAACAAAGATCATGGCATCTAGTCCCATCACTTCGGGATAAATAGATGCGGAAACAGTGGCTGGATTTATTTTTTGTGGTTACAAAATCACTGCAGATGGTGATTGCATCAATGAAATTAAAAGACACTTACTCCTTGGAAGGAAAGTTATGACCAACCTAGACAGCATATTAAAAAGCAGAGACATTACTTTGTCAAGAAAAGCCCATCTAGTCAAGGCTATGGTTTTTCCAGTAGTCATGTATGGATGTGAGAGTTGGACTATTAAGAAATCTGAGCACCAAAGAATGGATGCTTTTGAACTGTGGTGTTGGAGAAGACTCTTCATAGTCTGTTGGACTGCAAGAAGATCCAATCAGTCCATCCTAAAGGAGATCATACCTGGGTGTTCATTGGAAGGACTAATGCTGAAGCTGAAACTCCAATACTTTGGCCTCATCTTGCAAAGAACCTACTCATTTGAAAAGACCCTGATGATAGAAAAGATTGAGGGCAGGAGTAGAAGGGGACGACAGGGGATGAGATGGTTGGATGTCATTACCTACTCAATGGACATGGGTTTGGGTAGACTTCAGCAGTTGGTGATGGACAGAGAGGCCTGATGTGCTGCAGTTTATGGGATTGCAAAGAGTCAGACATGACTGAGTGACTGAATAGAACTGAACTGATAAACACATATCTATAGCAATAAAAACTGCCACACATTGTATAATTGAAAGTGAAGAGCAGGAGAAATTCCAGGAAAACTCTCAAGAGTCACTATGCCTCCCTACTTTTATTCAAGAGATAATTCTTAGAGCAAATTTTCAAATATATACAGTATATCCACATATATGTATATATGAATATAGAGAGAGATATATAAAACCCATATGTATTTGTACATGTGCGTATAGAGGTATTTATTCTATATTCTTTTTTCTTTATTGTTCAGTCTCTCAGTAGTGTCCAACTCTTTGCAATACAATGGACTTCAGCACAACAGGCTTCCCTTTCCTCCACCATCTACAGGAACTTGCTCCAACTCATGTCCATTGAGTTTATGGTGCCATCCAACCATCTCATCCTCTGTCATCCCCTTCTCCTGCCTTCAACTTTCCCAGCATCAGGGTCTTTTCTAATGAGTCGGCTCTTCGCATCAGGTGGCCAAAGTATTGGAGCTTCAGCTTCAATATCTGTCCTTCCAATGAACATTCAGGACTGAACTCCTTTAGGATGGACTGGTTGAATCTCTTTGCAGTCCATGGGACTCTCTAGAGTTTTCTCCAACATCACAGTTCAAAAGCATCAATTCATCAGTGCTCGGTCTACATTTTAGTCGAACTCTCACATCCATACATGACTACTGGAAAAATCATAGCTTTGCCTAGATTGACCTTTGGTGGCAAAACAATGCCTCTGATTTTTAATATGCTGTCTTGGTTTGCCATAACTTTTCTTTCAAGGAGCAGTGTCTTTAAATTTCATGGCTGCAATCAGCATCTGCAGTGATTTTGGAGCCCAGAAAAATAGAGTGTCACTGTTTCCATTGTTTGCCCATCTGTTTGCCATGAAGTGATGGGACCAGATGCCATGATCTTAGTTTTTTGAATGTTGAGTTTTCAACCAGGTTTTTCACTCTTCTCTTTCACCTTCATCAAGAGCCTCTTTAGTTTCTCTTTGCTTTTGCCACAAGAGTGGTGTCATTTGCATATCTGAGGTTGTTGATATTCCTCCTGGGAATCTACATTCCACTTTGTGCTTCATCCAGCTTGACATTTCACATGATGTACTCTGCACATAAGTTAAATAAGCAGGATGACAATATACAGCCTTGATGCATTCCTTTCCGAAATTAGGACCTGTCCAGTGTTGCATGTCCAATTCTAACTGTTGCTTCTTGACCTGCATACAGGTTTCTCAGGAGGTAGATAAGGTGGTCTTGTATTCCCATCCCTTAATGAATTTTCCTGTGATCCACACAGTCAAAAGCTTTAGAGTAGTCAATGAAGCAGAAGCAGAAGTCTTTTATTTTTTCTGGAATCCCTTGCTCTTTCCATGAACCAAGAGATTTTGGCAATATGATCTTTGATTTTGCTACCTTTTCTAAATCCAGCTTGAATATCTGGGAGCCATTAGTTTTCATATCGTTGGGAGCTAACTTGGAGAATTTTGAGCATTACTGTGCTAGTGTGTGAGATGAGTGCAAGTGTGCAGTAGTTTGAACATTTTTGGCCTTTCTTTGGAGTTGGAATGAAAACTGACCTTTTCCATTTTGGTGGCCTCTGTTAACTTTTCCAAATCTGCATATTTAGTGCACTGCTTTACCAGCATCATCTTTTAGGGTTTGAAATAGTTCTGCTGAAATTCCATCACCTGTATTAGCTTTGTTCATAGTGATACTTCCTAAGGCCCACTTGACTTCACACTACAGAATGTCTGGATCTAGGTGAGCTGATCATACAGTTGTGGTTATCTAGGTCATTAAGATCCATTTTGTATTGCTCTTCTGTGGATTCTTGCCACCTCTCTTTAATATTTCTGCTAAGTCCATACCGTTTCTGTCCTTTATTGTGCCCATTTTGCATGAAATGTCACTTGGTATCTCTCATTTTCTTAAAGAGATGTCTAGTTTCCCATTCTATTGTTTTCCTATATTTCTTTGCATTGATCACTGAGGAAGGCTTTCATATCTCTCCTTGCTCTTCTTTGGAATTTTGCATTCAGATTGACATATCTTTCCTTTTCTTCTTTACCTTTTACCTCTCTTCTTTTCTCAGCCATTTGTAAGGTCACCTCAGACAACCATTTTGCCTTTTTGCATTTCTTTTCCTTAGAGACTCTTTTGCTCACCACCTCCTCTATAGTGTTACAAACCTTGGTCCATAGTTCTTTTGGCACTGTCTATCAGTTCTTATCCCTTGAATCTATTTGTCACTTCCACTGTATAATTGTAAGGGATTTGATTTAGTCATAGCTGAATGACATAGTGCTTTTCCCTTTCTTCAATTTAAGCCTTAATTTTGCACTAAGGTGTTTATTTTAGCCTTCTTTAAAGAAGTAGCACAATTCTTCTGTAAAAAAGAAACTGTTTTAAGGGCAGGTTTTTCCAAAATATTAGCTATTAAACTATTGAATATAATTTGGTATATTTCTTGGTAGATCCATTTTGCAGATCTATGTTTTGCTAAATTTATTCATCATATATAATTTTGATATATTTATTCATTCTAATCAACTGCTACCTTGTCAATAACTTAAAAGTTGATTGATTTTAGTTATCTTTATTACTTTACTCACAGAAGCCAAAAATAATCATTAAAAATTGACTAACTACATATATTAGTATTTGTCAAGTTTAGTTTACTTACTTTTAGAGATTGAATGACCATCCAATGTTTCCAAGACAATGCTCTATGATACTCATTTTTAAAGAGTATCATGACTGAGACTTAGAAGATAATGCCTTCAAGAAATTTTTGAGAAGCACCAACAAACCCCTGCTCTACTCCAAATATCATTCTTACACTAAGCCAAAATTTCTCATATTTATTGGCTACAAACATACAAAATTCTAAATGTTTTTAAGAAATATTCATTTTTAAAGAAAAATACAGAATAAAACCAAGTCCTTTATTTACTAATATGTCTGATTTTCAGGCAGAGCACACAAGATTTGTTGATGTTTAGTTGCAAAGTTGTATCTGACTATTTGTGAACCCCTTTGACTGTAGCCCATCAGGTCCCTCTGTCATGGGATTTTCCAGGCAAGAATACTGAAGTAGGTTGACTTTTCCTTCCACAGGGGATCTCCTGACCCAGGGATCGAACCTGTGGCATTGGTCTGGCACGTGGATTCTTTACCACTAAGCCACCAGGAAAGCCATACAAGATAAGCAGAATATGTTATTATTGGCCTAATTTATTAGCAGACTCTATCTACTTGGTTTATTAACCCACATACTTAATTATACTGGACTGGAATACATAACACATAAGGCAAGATCTCACAGGCCTCTATGAAAATGTGGCACAACAGATAAATAAGTTTGAGGAGTTAGAGTCAAAAATGTACATAAACAGAGTACTTGGGGATAATTAATATGCCCAAATAGAATCACCAAATAAAATAAAGGATGCTAAGTTAAATTTTAGTTTAAGGTAAATACCAAATAACTTTTAGTTCAATAAGTATGTTCTAAATATTGCCTGAGATGCAATTATACTTAAAAATATACATTGTGTTAATCTAAAATTTAATTTTAACTGGGATCTTAATATTTTATTTGCAACTATTTCATCCTCAGGTCTAAGGAAACAAGGGCCCAGTATGAGACCAAAAATAGCTACAGTGGAGAAGAAGGAAACAAGCTTAAAAGTGATGGTTGTAGAGGTTATAGCAAGCAACTCAGATTTGCCTGGGATGAATCTAGGGTAGAAGGATACACAATTGAAAATTTTAAAACTCTTAATATTATGTACTGACAGAGATATGTATTAGATATTAATATTCATAATTTGGGATTTTATCTCAATGACTCTATAGTAAGTATGAGGAAACTTATAATTCTAGTTAGCTCTCTATAAATACTCATATCCATCTAGCTAAAATCAGTAATGAAATATTTCCTTTATGTTAAAATATAGATTTTTTTAAGGGACTAAGTTATTTGAATATGAACTAGAAACTTTGTAATTTGGTTGGTTTCATTTGGATACTTTTACAATTTATTAGAAAGTGGAGGATGCATTAAGAAATGATATCATTTTTGTTTATTATTTTCTTCTCATTTTGGAAGATGGTATTATTTAGTTCTGTTGAATATTATTTATTCATTGTTTAAGTGATACTGAAGAGTAGGTCCAGTCTTTTCACAAAAAGAATTCAGAGACAAGACAAAGAGATCAAGAAAGGAAAGTGAAGATTTATTAAGCAATAGGAAAGTCTCAGGAGCTTCCCTGGTGGCTCAGATAGTAAAGGTCTGCACACAATGTGGAGACCTGGGTTAGATCCCTGGGTAGGGAAGATCCCCTAGAGAAGGAAATGGCAATCCACTCCAAAATTCTTGCCTGAAAAAGCCCATGAATGGAGGATCCTGGTAGGCTCTGGTCCATAGGGTTGCACAGAGTCAGACACGACTGAGCGACTTCACTTTCACATTTCAGGACAGTCTCAAGGGGAGAGCGGGCATACTCAGATGAGTATAACCAGTAAGCTGGTTATACTGGGTGTGAAAATGTAAAGATGGAGTGTTCATTGAGGATGGAAGGATTTGGGGATCATATTTCCTGATTCCCATCTCAGCTCCACCTTCACACTGGGAGAAGGGATTTTTATCCTTTATCTTGATTGCAAGTATGGTAGCATCAGTTCATGATGAGTACTTCTGATCTGCAAGGCTAATTTTATTATAATGATGGCATATGAGCCAAAGGTTACATTCACATGCCAGAGGATTCCTGGCTTTTCCCATTTTTCTTTGTCTGCCTCTAGGACCCCTGTTACCTCAAGATGTATGACTTCCTGTCACCTGGCCTGTGTCTGCCTTTTTCTGCTCGTATCTAGCTATCAGCCTACTTGAACATAATTATTCCATTCTTATTATAAACTTTCATGGTTAGACTGAAAAGACAGTAACAAACTCAGGTTTATCATTTAAATCATTTAGTGTAAACAATTTTCCAAAAATATATTTTGATGAATATATTACACAGAAAATAAGATGAATGTTCAAACTTAAAAGATGATTCATTAATTTATAGTTCAGCCAATAAATACATTAAGTCTGTTTTAGGTCACTGGTTGTATGGAGTGTTTACTTCTTATAAATGAGGATAATTTAAATTCTTATCTTTAAACCTGTCATGATGTGCCAGTAACTCTTCTAGACACTGAAGATACAGGAGTGAAACCAAAAGGAACAAAATAACTGGCCTTTGTGGAATTTATTTTTGAATGAGGGTCAGACTTTGAATAATATAAAGAGATAAAATAAGTAAAACATATAGTATACTAGATGTGAGAGGTGCTATATTATAGGTAAAATATCAATCAAGGAAGGAAGATAAGGGATACAGGGACAAGCGAGTTTTCAATTTTAAATCAGAAAGGAAAAGACTCACTAAGAAGATAACAAATAAACCAAGACTTATAGATAGTGAGGTAACAAGCCTTGTGAATCCATACAGGAGAGAATCCGAGGAGAAAGAAATGTATGTCCAAATCCTGATGGTGTAAACATGCCTGATATGTTCTAGAAACCAAAAAGAGGCTGAAGGGGCTAAAAAGGAGTAAGCTGGAAGAGAGCAGTTCAGAAAGTCACTAGAAAAGGGAAAGTAATAGTTAGCATTAGTTAGATCATCTATATGGGACCTGAAATCATCATGCTAGTACATGAGCATGCTAGTACATGCTCAGTTGCTCGCTACTGCTGCTGCTGCTGCTAAGTCGCGTCAGTCATGTCCGACTCCGTGCGACCCCATAGATGGCAGCCCACAAGGCTCCTTTGTTCCTGTAATTCACCAAGCAAGAATACTGGAGTGGGTTGTCATTTTCTATTCCAAGATGCTAGTACTGGTGGAGAAAGACAGTCAGCTAAGAGCCTATAGAATCTAGGAATATCAAGAAGTCCTTTAGAATTGTTAGATGACTTCGTGAAAGAAAGGAGTGATTTGATGCCAAAATACTAATTTTCCAACCCAGTAATATCCAAAGTATGGGTAAAAAAAATCCTATTATTTATACAAGCTAGATTAAACAGTTTTGTTTTTTTTTTTTAAGAAGAAGGATACGGGGGATGTTCAAAAAAGAGATAAATAATTGTGGGGATTTCAATAGGTGCTGCAAGCAGAAAAGAAAGTTTCAGAAGCTCAAGTGGAATGACAGGACAGAAAAGACAATGTGTAGAGACATTAGATTACAGGTGTGAAGAAAGGTCTGGGAGTCTTGTGTATTCTTGTGATGATGAGCTATTGACCAAAGACAGATGCAGAGGGCACAGTATAATTTGTGCTGAAAGGACCAAGGCAGATAATAGTTGTGAAACTGTGAATGTTCAGGGGGCATTGGGAACTTTCCACAGTCTGGTAGAATTTAAGGCTCCTCCTGGATCTGTGCTATGGGAGGCATGAAGGTCAGCAGAGGGGTGGCCTCTGGGGCTGCCAAATGATCCCCAGGAGAGCAAGTTAGATCCAATAACAGGGGCTCCCATGTTGTAGACCAAGTGATTTCTTTAATGCTTATTCTAGAAACTGAAAGTTATGTTTCTCTAGTTTGTCCCTATCTTTTCACTTAGAGATTGGATCTATTAACTATTAATATCATGCCATTGAAAAATGAACATATAGTTCAATGTGTTCATCCTGGACTAGTCCAACAAAGGAGTTATCTTAATTAACTATAGGAATGTTGGATTAAGACATATTTCTGTATGCATCTCTGTGTTTCTATGTACAAATACATACTAATGTCATTTTTATATATGGTTGTGTTTATATCCATGTAGAACATAGGCAGATATTTTAGAGGAAAATAAATGCCAAAACGTCAGCAGGAAAAAAAAAAATGTCTTCATCAAAAAGTTAGAAGACTGCCTTGATAATCATACTCAAAATAATTTTCAAAGAAATTCTAGAGATTTAAATGCCACCATTCCCTTTTATTATAATGGCTACAAACAAGTTACCTATATTTTACTTTTTTTTCCCTTTTTTGAACAAACTTATTTTGGGAAATCATTAGTCAGCCAGATACATTATACTAAACTATAACATCAAGAATTTTATGCAGGTATTATTATTATATTTGCATAATGGATTTTTAAATTGGATGCAGCAACATTTATTACCTAGAGCTTCTATAACATCAAAGTATAATACAGCACACTCAAAACATTGATCCCCATCTGGTTTAAAGTTTGCCAAATTGTATAATGATAGACGTGCTCTAGAAGACTTAGAAAGGATATTGCATGACTTGAAAGATACTTAGCTTTATGGATTTTTAGCAGGAACATGATTGCTAGAACTCACCTATGGGATCCTAACCTTGTTTATATCCATTACTTGCCAGGAATTACAATTTTTTCTTAACTTTTATGCTTCAGAATAAATATCTGTGTTTCCCTAGTGGCCTTTAAGACCAGCTACAGATGCCCCTGTTAGTAATTTAAGAAAAGAAAGAACAGAGCAATTATGCTGCATGTTTTATTTCATGTTCTTACTGTGTGACTCCAGGCAAGAGTTAAAATGAAAGTCACTGGAGTAGATCTTAAGAAGTCATTGACATATATAACTGGTAAAGCTAAACAATAAATAAGTTGCTTATCAGTACAGTTCATGCAAACCCATGGGTCAATAACGGTTACATATCAAAGACACATAAGAAGTTCCTTCCTCTGGCCACCTGAAACTAATATTTATCTAACTAGTGACTTAAAAAAAATCTGATTTAGGAGTCGGCCCAGGGTCCGTGCGCCTCTTCCCCGCGAGGTGTAGGGGAGGCGGGGGGCGGTCGCGGTCGCGGCTTGGCCTGGCGCTCGGCGGACGCGGCCGCAGTCCAGGCTGTGGCGGGTCGCCCCTGATTCCCGGGGGCCGCCGGCTGTGGGGGCCCCGCCGGACCACGCTCGCCGAGGCGGAGGGCCGGGGAAGCGCGGCCGCAGCAGCGGGCCGCTGGCTGGGGTGAGGAAGGATGCGCGGGGGAAACGGGGAGAGCCAAGCCCCGGGGCTGCGAGGTGCCCTCTGCTGCGGGCGCCATGCGAGTCTGATCGAAGATCGCGCCTGGTGGATCCTTGTCGAAGGAAGAAGAACAATATTTATTCCTTAAAGGGCGGAGGGCGCTTGCATCTGGGGTCCGACATTGAGGTGCACGGAAGTATATAGAATTTAAGCCTTCTCTCACAAGTGTATTGGTAGTCTACGGCCATACCACCCTGAACGCGCCCGATCTCGTCTGATCTCGGAAGCTAAGCAGGGTCGGGCCTGGTTAGTACTTGGATGGGAGAAGTGTATTGGTACAGTTAAAGAAGATAGCCAACCAAAGATCATCTGAAGTTGTGACTAATTAGAGATCACTACTCAAGCATAAGGCCTCCACAAAGATGTTTGATTTAAAGGCTTGGGCTGAGTATGTTGTGGAATGGGCTGCAAAGGACCCATATGGCTTCCTTACAACAGTTATTTTGGCTCTGACTCCACTGTTTCTAGCAAGTGCTGCTCTGTCTTGGAAATTGGCCAAGATGATTGAGGCCAGGGAAAAGGAGCAAAAGAAGAAACAAAAACGGCAAGAAAATATTGCAAAAGCTAAACGACTAAAAAAGGATTAAAGGAATGAACAGGCTGTGTGTCCAGAGAAAAATTGTTCAGAAAATTATGCATCTTTGAAAGGACCCATTAAGGTTTCTTTTTGGATCTTATGACAGTATTACTAAATGAAGTCTGAGTCTGTGGAAGAATCATGTCAGTTCTCACCTGTACTGTAGCAACTTTCAGCTTTGGTATAGAAGTCTGTTGCTAGTTACTGTAAATTGGCATTTATTATGCTACAGATTCTTATAACTGACTTTCATTTGCCTTTTTGCAGCTTATGTATGAATACTAAAATGAAAACATCCTGTGAAGAAAAGTGGCTTTAGATTATGAACTCTATTCAAATAATGGCTTAAAATGTGGTCCTTTTCTAGACAAAGAAGATTAAGAATGTAAAAATCAACAGTTGTTCTGAGCAGAAAAACGTGGTTTGGCTTAAAAGATATATGGTATATTAATTACATCTCTTATCAGTATTACTTATTTCTTGGAATAGAATCATTTCTGGTTTCCTCAAAGCAAAATATTATTATTCAATGACTACTTCTCTATTTTCTGTATTTTTCTTATTTTAGCTTTTGGGATACTGGTAATTACCAGATATTCTGCATTTTTAAAAATCTAATTTTATAAAGAATTTTCTTGTTATCTTGACTATGTAGAATACCACCTACTGGATATAATCATTTTTGTACTTATGAACACTGCCATTTCCTTAGAGATGACTTGAGTAGAGTAACACTATGATTTAAAGCTTAAGAGTAAAAATGCCAAACCTGTAGTACCTTGGAACCAGTTTATTCTCACTTGTGCTAAGTAGAAATATGAAGTAGTTAACATGTCTTATAAGATAATTTGCTGATTACATAGACACCACTTTTGTTTTTTATTCCATTCTTTGTTTTAATTCATGTGGTGGTGATGTCCGTTACTTTTTGATCAGACATGTTCATGGTGAAAATTAAAATTTCAACTTTCTTTTAAGGAACTTTTAAAGAGTTATAGTTATGTCATATGTCATAAATGGTAAAGGAAGTCTTAACATTTGGGAAAATTTTGTTTGCATTGTATTAATTGGGTGAAAAAGGTATAAATTATGTCAAAATGAGAATGTTATAATTAGAAATAAAGAAGTAAAGGATATTTCCTTCAAAAAATATGATTTAATTTTTTAATCAGAAAAAAACAATCTACTTCATCTTCATTTTTCTATTTCACATTTCATGACTTCCTCTTCACTCATCCTACCAAATCTTTCTCAGAGAAATAGATGCCTCATCTCATCCTTTCTTCCCTCTTCAATACATGTCCTCATCTTTGACTTGCAAACCTACAGAACTCAGATATTTAGAGTATGGCTTCTCAGACTCTAAGACTCTTTGCCGTGTGCAAAGGTCCTGTAAACATTTTCATTTCCATATCCTGATGGATCATCAAAGCTCACTTTGAAAAACGTCTACTACACAACTAACTATCTTTACCAACTGGTCAAAACAATATTATTTTTCTAGCTCTCTCATATTTGACTATATCTGAATGTGATTTTTCCAGAAAGGTAGGCCTAAAATATTAAAGCATTCTTTGATCCTTCACTTTGTGCTTCTATACTCAATTATTGCTTTAAGATTAATTAATACTCTTCATATCACATGATTACCTTCCTACCATCATTGCACTGCTGTAAGTTTTCATGAGTTTATGAACACTTAATTTTAGTATGTTATAATTTCCTAACTGGTAGAACTAACCTCATACTCTTCAAGTTCCTATCGTATGCAAAATATCTAGCGGCTTAAAGTATCTTCATAACTATTTACCTCATCCACTTAATTATTACTGTTTCTTTACAAACCTGTATTATACTTTTTGTTTGGCAGTCGGGAACTTCTGCAACCTTATGTTTTTTGGTTTTGCTAGTTCTAATTAATTATACTCCTATAAATTTAACATTTAGATTAAACCAGACTACTCACATTTGACTTAGATCTCGTGTTCTTTCTTTTAAACTTGTCATTGTCTTACTGACTCTTTAACTGGAATACTTTAAACACCTACATATTCTATGAAGTCCAAATTAAAGATTACTTCCTAAAAAGTCATTTCTGAGCAACCTGTATTTTTATCTTCCTTCATTCATCTCTTCCTGAATTTTTTTAAAAATCAGTATACACTATGTTGCTAAGAGATGTACTATTCCTTCTCTCTTATATACTCCAGGCATTAGGATATTATCTATGAATACACAGATAATTTTAAAAAATTATTTGTTTGCAATTAGCAAATATGTCTTCCTTATTTTTAGCTTTATGGGGACAGAACATCAGAACTCTAATTATAAAATGTATGAATAATAAAAATTATATGCCTTTCATTAATCCACATTGAAAAAAGTAGTGAAGTAATCCTTTATCTATTTATATGCTGTCTTGATTTAATAATAAGTTAGTCAGCTGAATTATAAAATAATCTACATAAAGTCAGATACTAAATGATACCACTATATGCAAACTATGAATTACCCTTTTAATTGGTGGACTATAAAACTTTGGCAAAGAGGGTAAGGTATTTATTTGCATTCTCTCTACTGCTTATCTTTTAAAATGAAGATTGCTTACTTTTAATTTTATAATCATGGCCGATGGGTAACAAAATTATGTGACTGCATTATAAAAATAAGAATGTATTAAATTGGATAGAGATAGCACAAGACTATCATTTTTACAATTAGAATAACATATAATTTATTTTCAGGGAAAAATTTAACTGAGGTACAATTTAATAGTGAACAAATAGCACCCATCAACTTTTTTCTGCCCTAACACTTAAACCATTCTTTGTTTCAGAGTTTATTGTTCTAAGCATGTATTTTTCACTTTCACTAGAAAAAAATGAAATATCTCGTGAACTTTTCTCAGGTTATTTATTTGCCATAAAACAAAAGAAGTATCTTGCAAATACTTCACACACAATACCTATTTTTAGGGATGTATACTAAGTCTTTCAAATGAAAAACACACTTTAACTAACAATATTATTAATTTTAGGTGGCTGACATTTTATTTCCACTTTCTTTGCAGCAATGAAGTATTATTTAAAGACGTATTAAATACTTTCTTATCGAAATATATGATAAAAACATTTATTAATTTTCAAGAGTATTTTATGCAGGTTTAGACCTTTGGACATCCAAATTTCAGTAAAATGTATTATAGTAGACTGATACAGTAGAGCTTGTAGTAGACCAATTCTTTCACAGGGAATGCTCCAGGAAAAAAAAAAAAAGATGAAATGTTTAAAAAATAATTAAGATTAACCTTGAAATTATTAGAGAATTACAAAGCCACAATAACATGAGGAAAAATAATAAATAAATATAAACATATTAATATAAAAGGAAACAGTCAACAACTGTTTTCTCTCTGTCACTTCTGTTGTGTCCAGCTCTTTGCAATCCCATGGACAGCATCCCACCAGGCTCCTCTGTCCACATGATTCTCTAGCCAAGAATACTGGAGTGGGTTGCCATTCCCTTCTTCAGGGGCTTTTCCTGACCCAGGGGTCGAACCTGTGTCTCCTGTGTCTCCTGCATTGCAGGCAGATTCTTTGCTACTGAGCCACCTAGGACAATGGCCTAAAATTCTTGAGTATCTGGAAAGACTTTGAACATATTTTACAAAAGGACCTAAGTCCTCTACTAAGAGTCAGAGAAACTAGCAGAGATATTAATGTTTCCTGAGGTAGTTGGGAGAGAGAGTTTTCAATTTTCCAAAAGTAGAACCATAAACTGCAGAGAGAAGAGAGCTATTATAAACTATCTGATGTGCCCCTTTCCCCAGATATTTGTTAACCTGTGTAACTACACCAGCATAAGGCCAAAGGTCAGTCAGAATATTTAGGAAAGTTAGAGTAGGTATTTTGACAGTCTGTAATTCTGGGAAGACAGTTATTAAAGATAATAATTGGAGCTCAAGACCTGTGTGTAGGTGAGTAAGGGGCTTCATGAAGCACCCCTCAAAGATCTAAATGTAAGCTATCCTACAATCAAGTCTTTCCCTATTTGGTTAATGTATAATCAACCCATATTCTTTTATTTTCTGTAAGAAAAAAGTATGAACACTCCCTGTAGGAAGGAAACACTTATATGCTTTATAAGCAAACACAATAACAAGCTTTAAGGAAAAATTATCAGGCACAGAATAAGGCAAAATAAATTTTTCAAGTAGTTGAAAAAAAAAGAAAGGCAAACAAATGATAATAGATATTGGAAATAGTAGACTATAGAAGAAAACATGAAGAAATAATAAAAATTGTACCACATTCTGAGATCTATATTAAATAATAAAATGAAAATTTTAGAAGAAATGAAACAACTGAAATTAAGAAATAAATGAATTTAGCAGGCTGTAAGATTCATAGCAGAATTTTTTAAAAGGTTAATAAAATATTAAGTGAATATATAATGTCCAAACTGAAGACTAAAGGGGAAAAAAATTAAATAAAACATTCACACAATCATTAAAGAAATATTTTTTTGTTTTTTTAATTCATTAATTTATTTTAATTGGAGGATCATTACCTTACAATATTGTGATCATTTTTGCCTTACATCAACATGAATCAGCCACAGGTACACATGTTAAAGACCCAAATTTAAAGGGCTCATATGATTAGGTCAAGCTCACTCAGATAATCTCTCTATCATAAAGTCAATTGATCAGGGACTTTAATTAAAGCAGATTACCCTCCAGAAGGGCCTCTTCCAATTAGTTCAAAATTTTATGAGCAAAGACAGGTTTCCTGAAGAAAAGCAATCTGTCTCACTGCAACATAAAAATCCTGCCTGAGTTCCCAGCTTATTGACATTCCCTGTAGTTTCTGAGCAAATACTACAACATCAACAATTACTTAAATTTCCAGCCCACATCTTGCACCACAAATCACAGACTTATGAGCTAATAAATGGTGGTAGAAGCCTCTCAAGTTTGTGATATCATGTCATGCAACAATAGAAAAGTGATATATAATTTAAAATATATATTGTAAACTTTTAGGAAAGTAAAGAGGACATTAAAATACAGAATTTCTGCAAAAAAAGAAAGTAAAGCAATCATCAAATTTGAGATATTCATAATTTCCCCCCATTGTATAAGGATTAGGATAAAAGTTTTATCATTGCATCTATTCACTATTTATTGGAGATTCTAGCCACAATCATAGTAAATGTAACTGAATTAAAGAAGGAGAAACAAAAATTTCATTATATAAAAATGTAATTGATATTACATGTAAAACATTCAGAAGACTCTATAAACTACTAGAACAAATTTGTAGTGTTTTTCCACAAATAACTTTTATAAATACTAGAGATATGAAAAATTAAATAAAAATACTATTTACAAAAACCTAAAACCATAAGAACAAATTTAACAAAGAGGTAAAATTCTATTATGAAAGTCATTTAATATCATTGGGAGAAATTTAAGACAAACCAAATAAACGGAAATACTATCCTTGTTAAAACGAATGATTAATAGTAAAAGCTGTCAATTCCACCCAAAATGACCTATAAAAGCAATGCATACACAATAATAATCATCCTAGGAGGTATTTTGAAGCAGATAAATAGACTCTTCACTTTCCAAATATACTTTTTATGAGTAACAGCACTCATAAAGAAGGAAAAAGTAGAAGGACTTGTATTAAAAGGTACGAAGGCTTTTCTACTGGCTATATCAACATGGCCAGTATAAAAGCAATGATTAAAAAGACAAATAGGTCACAATGGTTTCCAGAAGCAGATACAAACATATGTTGCTACTTGATTTACAAACAATATGGCAGTGTTACAAGAAAAAGAAAACATTATCTTCTCAATAAATACACTGAGTCAATGGGATATCTATATGAAAAAAAAATTCCATCTTACTTTATATCATACACAAAACATCAATTTCAGTTATACTGTAGAAAAGTGAATGCACAACAATAAAAGCTTTTTATCAAGATGAAAAAGATAGCCATAAAATGTCAAATTGCTCATTAGAATTAAGAATTATATCATTAAGAGTCAAAAGTGAAGTCACAAATTATCAGAAGATATTGTCAATGCACATATTTGATAAAGAACTTCTGGCTGGAATATATAAAGAACCCCTACAATTGATAAGAAAATTACTGACTATGCAGTAGATAAAATGGGCAAATGACTTGAATTTATGCACTACAAAAATGATATAAAATGGTCAACAAATTTACAAAAATATGTTTAATGTTACTACTCATCACAAAAACACAATTTAAAATTACAACGCAGGATTCGAACTAAGATGGCAGAGGAATAGGACAGGGAGACCACTTTCTCCCCAATAAATACACCAAAAGAACATTTAAAAGCCGAGCAAACTCCACAAAACAACTTCTGAATGCTTGTAGAGGACTTCAGGCACCCAGAAAGGCGGCCCATTGCCTTCGAAAGAAGGTAGGACAAAATATAAAAAGTAAAAAGAGAGGTGAAAGAGGTAAGGATGGAGATCCGTCCCATGAAGGGAGTCTTAAAAAAGAGAGAGATTTCTCAACAGCACGAAACATTCTCCCTGGCAGATCTGTGGAGAGTCTCAGAGGGCAAAATAACCGAGAACAAAAATAGATAAATAATTAAACCCCACAGATTACTTACCTAACTGCAACTCCCAGGGGAGTGGCGGCCCAGGCGCCCCATCCCCCACTAGCAAGGGAGGGCTGCTCAGGGAGGGGCGGGCTGCACCGCTTTGGGTGAGGACTGCGACTGAACGCCCAGGGGCAACAGGAGGGAACTAGCCTGAGACAGCAGCCTAGACTGAGGAATAGCTTTCCGGAGAAGAGCCACTGCCAGACCTGCGCACAGAGCAAAGGGCTGCACAGAGCTTGTCGGCTACTTGAAGCTGGTGGGCTGTGGGCTGCAGACCAGCCCAGCCCCCCGCCAGAGACCGGCAGGCGCAATCGCGGCCTTAGCGAGGCATCCACTACCAAACTGCAGGCAGAATTAGTTGCTATCCAAGACTTCTTGGGATTCTGGATGGACGCCGCCAGAGATTAGCTCTCCACACACCTGAAAATGCGTGCCCAGTTGCACACTGAGAAAACCAAGCGGCCTGGGATGGGGGAAGGGAGAAGTTGCAGCCCCCAACCACATTGGGCGGCTCACACCTGGGAAGTGCAGGCAGCCCCAGTGTCCGCCTCAGGTTGCTCCTGCAGAACAACCGAGAGCCTGAGCAGTGGGAGCGGGAAAGCGCACGCCTGAGAGGGGAACAAACCCCAGAGTGGCTGAATCACTGTGAGTGCACACCAGTGATATTTGTTTGCAGTGTTCCTCCCTCCCCACAGCACGACTGAACAAGTGAGCCTAAAAAACCAACCACCACCGCCCCACTTGAGTCAGGGCAGAAACAGACACTGAAGAGACCAGCAAACAGAAGACTCTAAAATAAGCAGAGATTCACAAGCATGGAAATTGAAACCGTAATCAGAACTCTTCCAAAAAACAAAAGCCCAGGACCAGATGGCTTCACAGCTGAATTCTACCAAAAATTTAGAGAAGCACTAACACCTATTCTGCTCAAACTCTTCCAGAATTGCAGAGGAAGGTAAACTTCCAAACTCATTCTATGAGGCCACCATCGCCCTAATTCCAAAACCCGACAAAGATGCCATAAAAAAAGAAAACTATAGGCCAATATCACTGATGAACATAGATGCAAAAATCCTTAACAAAATTCTAGCAAATAGAATCCAAAAACACATTAAAAAGATCATATATCATGATCAAGTAGGCTTTATCCCAGGGATGCAAGGATTCTTCAATATTCGTAAATCAATCAATGTAATACACCACATTAACAAATTGAAAGACAAAAACCACATGATTATCTCAATAGATGCAGAGAAAGCCTTTGACAAAATTAAACATCCATTTATGATAAAACAAAAAACCCTCCAAAAAGCCGGAACAGAAGGAACATACCTCAACATAATAAAAGCTATATATGACAAACCCACAACAAACATTATCGTCAATGATGAAAAACTGAAAGCAAACCCCTGAAGTCAGGAACAAGACAAGGGTGCCCACTCTCACCACTACTATTCAACATAGTTTTGGAAGTCTTGGCTACAGCAATCAGAGCAGATAAAGAAATAAAAGGGATGCAGATTGGAAAAGAAGAAGTAAAACTCTCTGTTTGCAGATGACATGATCCTCTACATAGAAAACCCTAAAGATTCTACCAGAAAATGACTAGAGCTAATCAGTGAATATAGTAAAGTTTCAGGATACAAAATCAACACACAGAAATCCCTTACATTCCTATAGACTAATAATGAGAAAACAGAAAGAGAAATTAAGGAAACAATTCCATTCACCATCGAAACAAAAAGAATAAAATACTTAGGAGTATATCTACCTAAAGAAGCAAAAGACCTATATATAGAAAACTATAAAACACTGATGAAAGAAATCAAACAAGACACAAATAGACGGAGAAATATACCGTGTTCATGGATAAGAAGAATCAATATAGTGAAAATGAGTATATTACCCAGAGCAATCTATAGATTCAATGCAATTCCTATCAAGCTACCAGAGGTCTTTTTCAGAGAACTAGAACAAATAATTTCACAATTCGTATGGAAATACAAAAAAACCTCGAATTGCCAAAGCAAACTTGAGAAAGAAGAATGGAACTGTAGGAATCAACCTGCCTGACTTTAGGCTGTACTATAAAGCCACAACATTAAGAGAGTATGGAACTGGCACAAAGACAGAAATATAGATCAATGGAACAAAATAGAAAGCCTAGAGATAAATCCACACATCTATGGACACCTTATCTTTGACAAAGGAGGGAAGAATATACAATGGAGAAAAGACAATCTCTTTAACAAGTGGTGCTGGGAAAACTGGACAGCCACTTGTAAAAGAGTGAAACTAGAACACTAACACCATACACAAAAATAAACTCAAAATGGATCAAAGATCTAAACATAAGACCAGAAACTATAAAATTCCTAGAGGAAAACATAGGCAAAACACTCTCCAACATAAACCAAAGCAGGATCCTCTATGGGAACTGTAGGAATCAACCTGCCTGACTTTAGGCTACACTATAAAGCCACAACATTAAGACAGTATGGTACTGGCACAAAGACAGAAATATAGGTCAATGGAACAAAATAGAAAGCCTAGAGATAAATCCACACATCTATGGACACCTTATCTTTGACAAAGGAGGCAAGAATATACAATGGAGAAAAGACAATCTCTTTAACAAGTGGTGCTGGGAAAACTGGACAGCCACTTGTAAAAGAATGAAACTAGAATACTCTAACACCATACACAAAAATAAACTCAAAATGGATCAAAGATCTAAACATAAGACCAGAAACTATAAAACTCCTAGAGGAAAGCATAGGCAAAACACTCTCTGACATAAACCAAAGCAGGATCCTCTATGACCCACTTTCCAGGATATTGGAAATAAAAACAAAACTAAACAAATGGGACCTAATTAAAATTAAAATCTTCTGCACAAGAAAGGAAAGTATAAGCAAGGTGAAAAGGCAGACTTCAGAACGGGAGAAAATAATAGCCAATGAAGCAATGGACAAACAATTAATCTCAAAAATATACAAGAAACTCCTGCAGCTCCATTCTAGAAAAATAAATGATCCAATCAAAAAGTGGGCCAAAGAACTCAATAGACATTTCTCCAAAGAAGACATACAAATGGCTAACAAACACATGAAAAGATGCTTAACATCACTCATTATCAGAGAAATGCAAATCAAAACCACAATGAGGTATCACTTTACACCAGTCAGAATGGCTGCCATCCAAAAGTCTACAAGCAGTAAATACTGGAGAGGATATGGAGAGAGGGGAACCCTCTTACACTGTTGGTGGGAATGCAAACTAGTACAGCCACTATGGAGAACAGTGTGGAAATTTCTTAAGAAACTGGCAGTAGAACTGCTATATGACCCAGCAATCCCACTGCTGGGCATACACACCGAGGAAACCATAATTGAAAGAGACACGTGTACCCCAATGCTCATCGCTGCATTGTTTACAATAGCCAGGACATGGAAGCAATCTATATGTCCATCAACAGACGAATGGATAAGAAAGCTGTGGTACATATACGCAATGGAATATTACTCAGCCATTAAAAAGAATACATTTGAATCAGTTCTACTCAGGTGGATGGAACTGGAGCCTATTGTCTAGAGTGAAGTAAGCCAGAAGGAAAAACAACAATACAGTATACTAACGCATATATATGGAATTTAGAAACATGGTAACGATAATCCTGTATGTGAGACAGCAAAAGAGACGCAGATGTATAGAACAGTCTTTTGGACTCTATGCGAGAGGGCAAAGGTGGGATGATTTGGGAGAACGGCATTGAAACATGTAAATTATCATATGTGAAATCAATCATCAGCCCAGGTTTGATGCTAGATACAGGGTGCTCAGGGCTACACTGGGATGACCCAGAGATATGGAATTGGGAGGGAGGTGAGAGGCGGGTTCTGGAAAGGGAACACATGTATACCCATGACAGATTCATGTCAATGTATGGCAAAACCAACATGATAATGTAAAGAAAATAAATTAAAATGATAATAATAAAAAATTAAAAATAAATAAAATTACAATGCAATACACCTGCGTACTCAAAAGAATGACTACAATGAAACAAAGACAATACCAAATGTTAGGAAAAAAACATAAAGTCTAAGTGAAAATCTTGTTTGCTTCTGGTGTCAATTTAAATAGAATCACCCAACCAAATGCTTTGCACTATCTTCTAGCGTTAAACACAAACAGTGTGATTCAGCAATGTCACACCTAGGTACTTGCCTAAAATAAATGTGTACTTTATTTGCCAAAGACATGTGAAAAGGTGTTTTTAGCAGGACTTTACTTAATGATGGTGATGTTGTTAAGTTATTAAGTCATATCCAACTCTTCTCCAACCCCATGGGCAGTAGCCTGCTAGGCTCCTCTGTCCATGGGACTTCCCTGGCAAGAGTATTGGAGTGGGTGACCATTTCCTTCTCTAGTGGTTCTTCCCAGACCAGGGATCAAATCCACGTCTCCTGCATTGGCAGGCGAGTTCTTTACCACTGTGCCAGGAAGAAAGCACCCTTTACATGATAGCCCCAATTATAAATAAAAACAAAAAGAAAGGCCCATTAAATTCAGTGAACTGTGACATAGTCATGCAATACAATGCTCTATCACTATGGAAACAAATGCATTTGTAATTTGCAACATCATGAATAAACATGAGAAACATAATACCACAAAATAATTCAGACTATATGATTCCATTGTTACATAGTTTTAAGGCATACATGAATTATCAAAAATGAGGATATGGATTACCTTAGGAGTGTAACACTGAGTAGGAAAGAGAATGAGGGCTTTTGGAGCTACAGTAATATACTTTTAATGTTGTTTACAGGAAGTGATATTAGTTTGTAACAAACTGTTGATATGTTTTTATGATTTGTGCATATATTGATATGCATCTCTCTAAATAAATATGTGAACTCCAAAACCATTTTCCAATGAATGAATGCATTGACAGTTTGGGGGCCAGGTCTCTCACTTTTGGAAAACTAAGTCGAAAAACTTGAAAGAGGACTAGAATTCACCTTGTAATTTCTTATTATATTGGGAGGAAAGAGGGGTAAGAGAACAAGAGGGAAAAGGGACAAGGGGTAGAGAATGAATCTCCAAATATAAACAATGTCTATAATATTTACATTTCTTAGATGTGTTCATTGAGAGCACCCTGAAGCAATGATACCCCAATAATGAACACTTTAGCTCTTAGATATTCTTATCAAACTCTCGTGTCCCACTTAAGGAATCAATACTCTCCAGAATAGAGGCTAAATCCAATACTGAAGCAGGGAAACTATAAGATTATCCTGGAATGTGTTTATTTTATTGTGTCCA
Organism: Antilocapra americana; assembly: GCA_007570785.1. Classification (NCBI taxonomy): domain Eukaryota; kingdom Metazoa; phylum Chordata; class Mammalia; order Artiodactyla; family Antilocapridae; genus Antilocapra; species Antilocapra americana. The sequence goes on along the minus strand of ML664163.1, from coordinate 5,296,257 downwards.
AAGTTGCTCAAAGAATGCTAGAGACAAATCAAAAAGACATAATTGCTGTCATGAAGGGGCTTTAAGTGTAATTTGGAAAAATGTGAATGCCAAATGAAGGTACTATTGGATTATAATGCTCTAAATAACATAGGACCATATAAGCCCATTGTTGTTTCTCTCTTCAGTTGCTCAATCATGCCTGCCTCTTTGTGACCCTATTGACTTCAGTATGCCGGGTCTCCCTGTCCTTCACTATCTCCCAGACTTTGTTCATTCATGTCCATTGAGTCAATGATGCCATTGAACTATTTCATCCTCTGTTGCTGACTCATTGGAAAAGACCCTGACGCTGGGAAAGACTGAGGTCAGAAGTGGCCAACAGAGGATGAGATGAGCCCATGCTAGTATTAATAAATTAAAGAATGAATAAATATATTTGAAGGGAAAGCCCTTCTTTTCCATTTAATGGCGATTCATATAGATGAAATGATGAAGTTAGAAAATCATCCAGTAAGACTAAAATTAATCATTTGATTAAAAAAAAAGAGTATTTACATGCTTTCAAAGAATTTCATCCCAAATACTTATAAGTCACAAGAGTGAAAATAATAAGTTTACAGTGGAGAGAACTAAGGGATACAATCTTAACAAAGTGATTTTAACTGGCTTCAACAACACTGAGAATAATACAATATCATGTCTGTGATATGCTTCCCTAAAGTGCATAATTTCCATCAAATTCTGAGACATAAGACATGCTCAAGAAACATAAAATGGAAGACATTCTATTTCTCAGAAATATCCAGGTCAAGCAAAGCTATTAAAGAAACTCTGCCAAATTAAAGTTTCTAAAGAGAAAAAGCAACTAAATGCAATGAGTAATCCTCTATTGAGTCCTATGTCAAGGAAATAACAAAACCCATAGACATTGTTGAGACAACTGACAGGATTTAGGTACGAACTGTGGATAATGTTTGATCAATATATTCTTTTTTTATTTTGATTAAAAAATACTATGATTTTAGAAAGATTGTCTTTATCCTTGTTTTTAAGGGGATGTATACAATAGTACTGAGGTGCAGAATGCATAATGTATTAAATGTACTCTCCAATATAAAAATTATTTTCATGCCCGATTGTGTCCATTTCTTTGTGATTAACCTTTGAGAATGATCTTAATTTCCTGGATTAAACCCTGAGGGACTATATATATATATATATATAGCTATTGGTCATAAACAAATGAGCTACTGGTCATAGATATGAATTTAATCCGGTGCACGAATGATGTTATAATGGTGCCCTATTGAATTAGATATAAAATACATTGGTTGGTTCAACTGTTCATTTTAACCTTAAATCTGCAAAGAAAATCTGTACATACAAACTCACTTTGAAATATGCTGTATGTAGGCAGTTCATAATGAACCTATGTTTATGTGTTTATATCCATATTCTTGAAATATGATTTATATTAGAGTCTGCCACCTGAGTGCTGTATTGACTACACAGTGAGGTTTAAAACAGTATATAGCCATTTAAAAAACAACTCATCTGGGTAAGAGAGGGCAATTACCATTATTGCCTGCCACCTATGTAAGTTAACTCCCACATATAAATATATTCTCAAGAGAAGATGACAGATTGCCTCTTTGTTAAATTAAGAAGGTTCAAAGAGTGACATTTCATAAAAAAAATTGCCCTGCTACTCCTACACAGGCTGTACCTACACATATTTGTAATCAGACTGAAGTACACAATTGGACAGAGCTTGTCTGGATTCATAGCTCTGCATCATATTCAGAAATTTTCTTTTGATGGATGGCATGTTGCCAACAAGCTCATCTGGGAACATCAGAGACAGAGTAAAACACATTGAAGCAGTCACATAAGTAACAGATCAACGACTAAAGCATCTTTTCATTGATACAATCAGAACACTGAAACATTGACAGGAAGTAAAGATTATTGGTAATATTTTTTAGCTACTATGAAGCAGTAATGTAATTGATAAGGGTGGAGAAATATAACTGTGCCTTATATACTATCCTATGTGGGCATGCATATTAATAAATGAAGCAAGGACTCTGAATAAAGCAACTTTAAAGACAACATAAATCATCTTATCTACATGATTACTGAGTTTCCCACGGAGCTCAGTAGTAAAGAATCTGCCTGGCAATGTATGAGACATAGGAGACACAGGTTCAACCCCTGGGTCTGGAAGATACCTTAGAGGAGAATGTGGAAACCCACTTCACTGTTCTGCCTAGAAAATTCCATGAAATGAGGAGCTTGGTGGGCTACAGTCCATGGGGACACAAAGAGTCAGGTATAACTGAACACACTCAGGCACGCATATTGTTGCTATCATTAACAAGTAACAAAGACAGTAGCTGTTTGATACTTATCATATTTCACACTTGAATCTATACATTTCAGGGAACACTAATATATGCATTCAAATATTTAATAACTTTCTATTTGATCTGACTCATCTGATCAATAAAATTGGTATTACTTGTCTTATAACACACAGTATATATGTAATAGAATTTCAGTATAGGTTTGCTTCAGTAAATCTTCCATTTGGTGAGATAGAAACTGAGTAATTAATGTTCACAAACACATTTTTAGAGCCTACCATGGTACTCGACGCATAATATTTACCTCATAAATATTTGTTAAATGATTTTTTGCAAATATTAAGAAAAGAATGAGGAAGAAAATTAAATCATCAGAGATAGTCAAAGACGGAAAATGCTTGCCTAAGAGTCACCACATTTTCTAATGGAAAATATCCAAAAAGATAGATTAGATGATGGAAATGAGAAACTTGAAGTTAACAAGGGTTTGACCTAGTATCAGTGTATTGCCAGCTATTTTTTAAAAACCTCTGAATCAGATATAATTTAAATCTCATGTGAGGTGAAATTTGTTCAGTAATGTCTGACTCTTTGTAACCCAACAGAGGGTGCATATGCAGTCCATGGAATTTTCCAGGCCAGAATACTGGAGTGGTAGCCGTTCCCTTCTCCAGGGGATCTTCCCAGCCCAGGGACTGAACCCAGGTCTCCCACATTGCAGGTATATTCTTTACCAGCTGAGTCATCAGGGAAGCCCATGAAATCTCATGAGTAAGCTTATTCACAAGGGATTTTCTGTTTTTGCTTTTAAAAGGTACATAAGAATATTAGGTAAGGACCTAACAAAAACAGAAGATATTAAGAAGAGGGGGCAAGAATACACAGAAGAACTGTACAAAAAAGATCTTCAGGACCCAGTTAATCACGATGGTGTGATCACTCACCTAGAGCCAGAATCCTGGAATGTGAAGTCAAGTGGACCTTAAGAAGAATCACTATGAACAAAGCTAGTGGAGGTGATGGAATTCCAGTTGACCTATTTCAAATTCTGAGAGATGATGCTGTGAAAGTGCTGCACTCAATATGTCAGCAATTTGAAAAACTCAACAGTGGCCACAGGACTGGAAAAGGTCAATTTTCATTCCAATCCCTAAGAAAGGCAATGCCAAAGAATGCTCAAAGTAATACAAAATCGCACTCATCCCACACACTAGTAAAGTAATGCTTAAAATTCTCCAAGCCAGGCTTCAGCAATACGTGGACTGTGAAATTCCAGATGTCCAAGCTGGTTTTAGAAAAGGCAGAGGAACCAGAGATCAAATTGCCAACATTCGCTGGATCATCGAAAAAATGAGAGAGTTCCAGAAAAACATCTATTTCTGCTTTATTGACTATGCCAAAGCCTTTGACTGTGTGAATCACTATTAACTGTGGAAAATTTTTCAAGAGATGGGAATACCAGACCACCTGATCTGCCTCTTGAGAAATCCGTATGCAGGTCAGGAAGCAACCATTAGAACTGGACATGGAACAACAGACTGGTTCTAAATAGGAAGAGGAGTATGCCAAGGCTGTATATTATCACCCTGCTTATTTAAATTATGTGCAGAGGACATCATGAGAAACGCCGGGCTGGAGGAAGCCCAAGCTGGAATCAAGATTGCTGGGAGAAATATCAATGACTTCAGATATGGAGAGGACACTACCATTAAAGGCAGAAAGTGAAGAGGAACTAAAGAACCTCTTGATGAAAGTGGAAGAGGAAAGTGAAAAATTTGGCTTAAAGCTCAACATTCAGAAAACTAAGATCATGGCACCTGGTCCTGTTAACTTATGGAAAATAGATGGGGAAACAGTGGAAACAGTGAAAGCCTTTATTCTGGGGGGCTCCAAATTCACTGCAATTGGTGATTGCAGCCATGAAATTAAAAGATGCTTACTTCTTGAAAGGAAAGTTATGATCAACCTAGACAGCATATTAAAAAACAGAGACATTAGTTTGCTGAAAAAGGTCCACCTAGTCAAGGCTATGGTTTTTCCAGTGGTCAGGTATGGATGTGAGAGTTTAACTATAAAGAAAGCAAAGCACTGAAAAAATTGATGCTTTTGAACTGTGGCTTTGGAGAAGACTCTTGAGAGTCCCTTGGACTGCAAGAAGATCCAATAAGTCCATCCTAAAGGAGATCAGTCCTGACTGTTCATTGGAGGGTGTGATGTTGAAGCTGAAACTCCAATACTTGGCCACCTTATGCAAAGCACTGACTCATTTGAAAAGACCCTGATGCTAAGAAAGATTGAGGGCAGGAGGAGCAGAGGATGACAGAGGATGAGATGGTTGGATGGCATCACAGACTCAATGGATATGAGTCTTGATGGGCTCTGGGAATTGGTGTTGAACAGGAAGACCTGGTGTGCTGTAGCTCATGGGGTCGCAAAGAGTCGGACATGACTGAGAGACTGAACTGATCTGAATAAGAACATTTAAAACCAGCTTCAAAAGGGGATATATGAAATGTGCTGGTTCATGTATATAAAACAATCAAAGTCGAGTTTAGCCTCTGTCAGTGGAGTTATGGTAACTGATAACATTGCTATAAGAGTGGATGGTCTATTTGCAGCTTTTTAAGGAACCTCCACACTGTTTTCCATAGTGGCTGTACTAGTTTGCATTCCCACCAACAGTGTAAGAGGGTTCCCTTTTCTCCATATCCTCTCCAGCATTTATTGCTTGTAGACTTTTGGATGGCAGCCATTCTGACTGGTGTAAAGTGGTACCTCATTGTGGTTTTGATTTGCATTTCTCTGATAATGAGTGATGTTGAGCATCTTTTCATGTGTTTGTTAGCCATTTTTATATCTTCCTTGGAGAAATGTCTGTTAAGTTCTTTGGCCCACTTTTTAATTGGGTTGTTTATTTTTCTAGAATGGAGCTGCAGGAGTTGTTTGTAAATTTTTGAGATTAATTGTTTGTCTGTTGCTTCATTGGCTATTATTTTCTCCCATTCTGAAGGCTGTCTTTTCACCTTGCTTATAGTTTCCTTTGTTGTGCAAAAGCTTTTAATTTTAATTAGGTCCCATTTGTTTATTCGTGTTTTTATTTCCAATATTCTGGGAGGTGGGTCATGGAGTATCCCGCTTTGGGTTATGGCAGAGAGTGTTTTGCCTATGTTATCCTCTAGGAGTTTTATAGTTTCTGGTCTTATGCTTAGATCTTTGATCCATTTTGAGTTTATCTTTGTGTATGGTGTTAGAAAGTGATCTAGTTTCATTCTTTTACAAGTGGCTGTCCAGTTTTCCCAGCACCACTTGTTAAAGAGGTTGTCTTTTCTCCATTGTATATTCTTGCCTCCTTTGTCAAAGATAAGGTGTCCATAGATGCGTGGATTTATCTTTGGGCTTTCTATTCTGTTCCATTGATCTATGTTTCTGTCTTTGTGCCAGTACCATACTGTCTTAATGACTGTGGATTTGTAGTATAGCCTAAAGTCAGGTAGGTTGATTCCGCCAGTTCCATTCTTCTTTCTCAAGATTGCTTTGGCTATACGAGGTTTTTTTGTATTTCCATACAAATTGAGAAATTATTTGTTCTAATTCTTTGAAGAAGACCTCTGGTAGCTTGATAGGAATTGCATTGAATCTATAGATTGCTTTAGGTAGTATACTCATTTTCACTATATTGATTCTTCCAATCCATGAGCACGGTACATTTCTCCATCTGTTTGTGTCCTCCTTGATTTCTTTCATCAGTGTTCTATAGTTTTCTATATACAAGTCTTTTGATTCTTTAGGTAGAAATACTCCTAAGTATTTTATTCTTTTTGTTTCGATGGTGAATGGGATTGTTTCCTTAATTTCTCTTTCTGATTTCTCACTGTTAGTGTATAGGAATGCCAGGGATTTCTGTGTGTTGATTTTGTATCCTGAAACTTTGCTATATTCACTGATTAGCTCTAGTAATTTTCTCGTAGAGTCTTTAGGGTTTTCAATATAGAGGATCATGTCATCAGCAAACAGAGAGAGTTTTACTTCTTCTTTTCCAATCTGTATTCCTTTGATTTCTTTATCTGCTCTGATTGCTGTGGCCAAAACTTCCAAAACTATGTTGAATAGTAGTGGTGAGAGTGGGCACCCTTGTCTTGTCCCTGATTTCAGGGGGAATGCTTCCAGTTTTTCACCATTGAGGATAATGTTTGCTGTGGGTTTGTCATATATAGCTTTTATTATGTTGAGGTATGTTCCTTCTATTCCTGCTTTTTGGAGGGTTTTTATCATAAATAGATGTTGAATTTTGTCAAAGGCTTTCTCTGCATCTATTGAGATAATCATGTGATTTTTATTTTTCAATTTGTTAATGTGGTGTATTACATTGATCGATTTACGAATATTGAAGAATCCTTGCATCCCTGGGATAAAGCCTACTTGATCATGATGTATGATCTTTTTGATGTGTTGTTGGATTCTATTTGCTAGAATTTTGTTGAGGATTTTTGCGTCTAAGTTCATCAGTGATATTGGCCTGTAGTTTTCTTTTTTTGTGGCATCTTTGCCAGGTTTTGGAATTAGGGTGATGGAGGCCTCATAGAATGAGTTTAGAAGTTTACCTTCGTCTGCAATTTTCTGGAAGAGTTTGAGTAGAATAGGTGTTAGCTCTTCTCTAAATTTTTGGTAGAATTCAGCTGTGAAGCCATCTGGTCCTGGGCTTTTGTTTTTTTGGAAGATTTCTGATTACGGTTTCAATTTCCATGCTTGTGATGGGTCTATTAATATTATCTATCTCTTCCTGGTTTAGTCTTGGAAAGTTATACTTTTCTAGGAATTTGTCCATTTCATCCAAATTGTCCAGTTTATTTGCATATAGTTGCTGATAATAGTCTCTTATGATCCTTTGTATTTCTGTGTTTTCTGTTGTGATCTCTCCGTTTTCATTTCTAATTCTGTTGATTTGGTTCTTCTCCCTTTGTTTCTTGATGAGTCTGGCTAACGGTTTGTCAATTTTATTTATCTTCTCAAAGAACCAGCTTTTGGCTTGGTTGATTTTTGCTATGGTCACTTTTGATTCCTTTGCATTTATTTCTGCCCTGATCTTTAAGATTTCTTTCCTTCTACTAGACCTGGGCTTCTACATCTCTTCCCTTTCTAGTTGCTTTAGGTGTATAGTAAGGTCATTTATTTGATTTTTCTCTTGTTTCCTGAGGTGAGCTTGTATTGCTATGAACTTTCCCCTTAGCATTGCTTTCACAGTGTCCCATAGGTTTTGAGCTGTTGTGTTTTCATTTTCATTCGTTTCCATGCATAACTGAATTTCATTTTTAATTTCTTCTGCGATTTGTTGGTTATTCAGCAGTGTGTTGTTGAGCCTCCATATGTTGGAAGTTTTGAGAGGTTTTCTCCTGTAGTTGATATCTAATCTCACTGCATTGTGGTCAGAAAAGATGCTTGGGATGATTTCAATATTTTTGAATTTATCAAGGTTAGATTTATGGCCCAGGATGTGATCTATCCTGGAGAAGGTCCCGTGTGCACTTGAGAAAAAGGTGAAATTCCTTGTTTTGGGGTGGAATGACCTATAGATATCAATTAGGTCTAGTTGGTCTATTGTTTCATTTAAAGTTTGAATTTCCTTGTTACTTTTCTGTCTAGTTGATCTATCCATTGGTGTGAGTGGTGTATTAAAGTCTCCTGCTATTATTGTGTTGTTGTTGATTTCCCCTTTCATATTTGTTAGCATTTGCCTTACATATTGTGGAGCTCCTATGTTAGGTGCATAAATATTTATAATTGTTATTTCTTCTTCCTCGATTGATCCTTTGATCATTATGTAATGTCCATCTTTATCTCTTTTCACTGCCTTTATTTTAAAGTCTACTTTATCAGATATGAGTATTGCCACTCCTGCTTTCTTTTGGTCTTTATTTGCATGGAATATCTTTTTCCAGCCTTTAACTTTCAGTCTATATGTGTCCCTAGGTTTGAGGTGGGTCTCTTGTAGACAACATATATAGGGGTCTTGTTTCTGTATCCAATCGGCCAATCTTTGCCTTTTGGTTGGGGCATTCAGCCCGTTTACATTTAAGGTAATTATTGATAAGTATGATCCCGCTGCCATTTATTTTATTGTTTTGGGCTCCAGATTATCTATCCCATCGGTGTTTCCTTTTCCTATCTAGGAAAGATCCTTTAGCATTCGTTGGAGGGCTGGTTTGGTATTACTGAATTCTCTCAGTTTCTGCTTGTCTGAGAAAATTTTGAATTCTCCTTCAAATTTGAATGAGATCCTTGCTGGGTAGAGTAGTCGGGGTTGTAGATTGTTTTCTTCCATGACTTTAAGTATGTTTTGCCATTCCCTTCTGGCCTGAAGCGTTTCTGATGAGAGATCAGCTGTTATCCTTATGGGATTCCCCTTGTGAGTTATCTTTTGCTTCTCCCTTGCTGCTTTTAATATTTGGTCTTTGTATTTGATATTTGCCAATTTGATTAATATGTGTCTTGGGGTGTCCCGCTTGGGGTTCATTCTATTTGGGATTCTCTGTGTTTCTTGGACCTGAGTGGCTATTTGCTTCCCCAATTTAGGGAAGTTTTCTACAATTATCTCTTCAAGAATTTTCTGATGGTCTTTCTTTTTGTCTTCTTCTTCTGGGACTCCTATGATTCGAATATTGGTGCGTTTAATATTGTCCCAGAGGTCTCTAAGGTTGTCTTCATTTCTTTTAATTCTTTTTTCATTTTTCCTTTCTGTTTCATTTATTTCTGTCATTCTGTCTTCTATCTCACTTATTCTGTCTTCTATCTCTGTTATTCTACTGTGGGTTCCCTCCAGAGTGTTTTTGATCTCATTTATTGCATTATTCATTGTATTTTGTCTCTTTTTCATTTCTTCTAAATCTTTGTTAAAGCTTACCTGCATCTTCTCAATCCTTGCCTGCAGGTTATTCAGCTGTAACTCCAACTTATTTTCCAGGTTTTGGATCATTTTCAAGATCATTATTCGGAATTCTTTGTCAGGTAGACTTCCTATCTCTTCGTCTTTTGTTTGGTCTAGGGGGTATTTATCCTGTTCCTTTACTTGCTGGGTATTTCTCTGCCTTTTCATCTTGTTTATCTTGCTGTGTTGTCCCTTTATTGTGGGGATTCCTCTCTATGGGAGGGGTTGGATGCATGGTTTGTCGAAGTTTCCTGGGTGGAAAGGCTTGTGTGGTTTTCTGGTGGGTGAGTCTAGGTTTCCTCACTGTTACTCCTCACGTCGGCACTGGGTCGCCTCTCCAGATGCCCGATGTCCTCTGCCAGCATTCAGTTCCTGTTTTTTGGAGTTTGCTCGGCCTTTAAAAGTTCTTTTGGTATATTTATTGGGGAGAGAGTGTTCTCCCCGTCCTATTCCTCCGCCATCTTAGTTTCTCCCCGCAGTGATGCTTCTTAAGGCCCACTTGACTTCACATTCCAGGATGTCTGGGTCTAGGTGAGTGATCACACCATCATGATAATCTGTGTCATGAAGGTCTTTTTTGTACAGTTCTAGAGAGCATTTTTGTCAGTGTCCTGAAAAGTGATATGAAATAAAATGAGTCAACCAGCAGTGCCTCCTCAGGATGAGGTGAGATCCTGATTAGGAAAAAGAAAATCAGAATTAGAAAACTTAGAACTGAAAGTAGATTTTAACAAATATTAATAGATGTAATAAACTGAACACTTAGTAGGCAGAACCACTCAGAATAAGACTATCTTTCTTTCTTTTTTGTTTTTTTTTTTGCTGTTATACTCAATCCTTCCATATCTCAAACTATAACCAGTCAAGAGGTACTCTTAAAATAGTTCAAATCCAACCATTGTTCTACACTATATGACATGGACATCAACCCCTGTGTAGGAAATCTGAGCAATTTGAAACACTTCTCTAAGAAACTCATAAGGATCAAATGTTCTGCATCAGTGAGTAGGTTAAATGGCTCCACTGTGAAGGGAGATTAGGAGGTAAGATCTTTATATTTCTAATAGTTAGAAGGCATAACCACTAGACATTTAAAAAAATCTATTGCATAACAGGCACAATTCAGAGATCTCAAAAGAGTTCTCATTTTCCTCAGTTCATGTCAATTTTCAACAGGAAAAACTGACAGAGTGCTATTCATCACATTATTGGGTATGGCAATTCACTGCTATGAGCTTTCCTGTTAAATGCCTAAGCATTTGTCACCTAAGATATTTTGGATTCAGGCAAAGAACCTTTTGTTTCCTTGTGTTTGAATATATGGTAAATCATCTTTAGTCAAATAAGTATTGAATGGAGTCAAGACTCAGCACTTTCAACATATATACTAATTTGTATCATTATTTATCTTTTTTATTTTTCCACTCTGTATTAATTTTTAAACAAGTAATAGGAATAAAATGTTCTAACAGAGGTAAATGTGACAAAACCCTCCATTTGTATACACATAGAAAAGACAAATAAGCTGAACTCCTAATAGGTACCACTGTCTTTCAGAAGACCACTGCTATAGTCATTTTTTTCAGAGGCACCTTAGAGGTGACACTGAAGGGTGTGAAAATGTGAACATCTTTGTGGTTTAGGCCAAACTTCACTAGAACAGTGAACAATTGTGTTACCTTTTGAACTTTCCTTAATAGGAATAGGGTTCCAGATTGTTCTGATAAAACAAAGCTGTTTATATTTTTATGTTAAAGAGACATTATAATATATTGTTAACTTTTGGATGCATTGTTAGTACCAAGATTTTTAATTATATGAATTAATACATTTACTATTTTTATTGGACTTGCCTGGTGGCTCAGATAGTAAAGAATCTGCCTGCCTTGCAGGAGACCTGGGTTCGATTTCTGGGTTGGGAAGATCCCTGGAGAAGGAAATGGCAACCCACTACAGTATTCTTGCTTGGGAAATCCCATGGACAGAGGAACTTGGTGGGCAACAGTCCATGGGGTCACAAAGAGTTGGACAAAACTGAGCAGCTAATACTTTCATTTCATTTTTTATTAATCGAAGCACAAAGTACTTTGGTGGTGAGAATCACCTTTCCTAATTGTTCACATAACAGCTTTGTAATATATTGTAGGTGTTGGAATACAAATCTAGGAGCCATATATCTCAGGTTCAGATCTAATTTTTCTCATTTATTGGGTGTGAGGTATTAAGGGACTTTTATAACCTTTTTCTCAGTTTTCACATTGGTATATGGTATTGTGATAATGATAGTAACTGATTAGGTGTGGAGATTAAGTTAATGCACATTCTATCAAAAGGAACTAGTCTATTCTTTTTTAAATCAAGAGTATTGGTTTTTATGTTTGGGGTTAAAATATGGGGCTAAGAACAAAATTTGTACAAAGTTCAACTGAGAGTTTCTTAAAAGATATTATCAAAGATTGTCCAGAAGATTCTGGGAAAATGGAGTAGGTACCATCAGTAATCTGTATCTCTACCTGCCAATAATTGCACTGATAGAGTCTTTCTGATGTAACTATATTGTAAGTGCTATAACTCTGGAGTCTGCTGAAGGTTTTCAACTTTTTACCCCTTCTGCAACCAAATATTAAAGACCTGGACATTCAAAAATGAATGTGCATACAGTGAGTCCCCTACATATGAACCTTCAAGTTGAGAACTTTCAAAGATGTAAACATGTATTCACTTGTCCAGTCATGTAAGTTTGTTCTTGTGTCAGGCAAACATTGGCTTGTGCATGCATTCTCTACAAGTGGCTGTGCTTGTGTATATTCTACTATACAGTACTATTGCTGTGCAGCAAGAGGAGCTTGCTAATGACAACTTGGTGGAATTGGAGGGTCAGAGAAAGGATGAAGATAGACAAGAGGAGGATGCAGATAAAGAACCAGAGATTAATGATGCTAGGAAACAGCAAGGACATTTTCTTTATTCAGAGAGGCACTGTTGGTTATATATATATGTATATGTATATGTTTTTGTATTTGTTAACTTTATTACATCTCTTTACTTGTCTGAATAGTTTTTTCAGGTTATATTATTGGGATTTGAGGTTGAATTTTTGAGAGTAGTTTTACACATGTTATTCAGACATATAGCTGACTGTTATTTTTGAGGCATAAGATCCCAGTGTAGAACAGGACACAAGGTGCAGCAGCCATTTGGAATACTACCCATTGCTACTATGTCATCTGTAACGAGAAAAAAAGAGTTACTACCCAGACATATTTGGTAGCACATAACATTCTTTATCACTAAACCACGTGGGAAGACAGTAGATACATGTAAGGATAAATGTAAGAATTATTTTAAAAATCTATTGTATATTTCTCATTGGCAATTTTGACAAAGACAGCACAGTTTATACTGTTTCATGTCTATACATTTTGGATGTTAAGAAGCTCTAGTTAAGCCCTTTTACTCACATGTTGTTACTCATTATATGAGATACTCTCATTTAGAATTCATATACAGATTTTGAACAACTATTCTCAGACATTCTGAAAATAGCTACACTTAATTTCACTTCAGTTTCCAGGTCATTTGTTTACAATACAAATTAAAAAAAAAAAAAAACTAAAGCAAAAGTTAATGACTAAATCACATACCATATGCCATCTTCATGTTAAGGAAGAATTGCAAGATCTTCCCATGTTTACATGTTTTAACATGTTGTATATATTAAATGGATATTTGGTGGATAGTGTAACGAGGATAAAATAAAGGTATCTGGGTTGCAAGCTGAGAAACTGTTAGTAGCTTAGTTGAATCTGACTCTTTGTGATCCCGAGGACTATACTCCAGAAGGCTTCTCTCTCCATGGGAATTTTCAGACAAGAATACTGGAGTGAGTTGCCGTTTCCTCCTCCAGGGGATCTTCCCAACCCAGGAATAGAACCTGGGTCTCCTGAATTGCAGGGAGATTCTTAACTATTGTAACCACCAACAAGGAGCCAGGGTTGCATGCTAGATCATTGTAAATGTTAAATGAGGTGATACTTAAAAATTTTTAAGAAAATATATATAATAGATTATTATTTAAGGAATATAAGCTGTATAAACACTATCAGTGATCGTAATAACAATGAGATTTGGAGCATGGAGCAAAGTCATGCCATTTCTCAAACTTGGATAAAATCGTTAAGCATTCAGAGAAACAAAGAGTATCATTGGACTAATTACTTCAGCTCTGCATATTTCTGAGGCTTCTTTGATTTTCTCCATATCTGTTGATTTGCACAGCTATCTGTTCTGGAACAAGCTGGTGATATTATTCTACAGCAGCCAAATAGAGACAATTGTAGAAAATAACTTCAATAAAATTTGAGGACAAAGACAATATGGAATTGATTGTACAAAAAAGGTCTTCATAACCCAGATAATCACAATGCTGTGATCACTCACCTAGAGCCAGACATCCTGGGATGTGAAGTCAAGTTGGACTTAGGAAGCATCACTACAAACAAAGCAAGTGAAGGTGATGGAATTCCAGTTGACCTATTTCAATTCTTGAAAGATGATGCTGTGAAAGTGTTGCACTCAATATGCCATCAAATTGGGAAACTAGGCAGTGGACACAGAACTAGACAAGGTCAGTTTTCATTTCAATCCCTAAGAAAGGCAATGCCAAAGAATACTCAAACTACCACACAGTTGCACTCATCTCACACACTAATGGTGTGATGCTCAAAATTCTCCAAGCCAGACTTCAACAATACGTGAGTTGTTCAAACTAGTTTTAGAAAAGGCAGAGGAACCAGAGATCAAATTGCCAACATTCGCTGGATCATCAAAAGAGCAAGAGAGTTCCAGGAAAACATCTACTTCTGCTTTATTGACGATGCCAAAGTCATTGACTGTGTAGATCATAACAAACTGTGGAAAATTCTTCAAGAGATGGGAAGACCAGACCATCTGTCCTAGCTCTTGAGCAATGTATATGCAGGTCAGGAAGCAACAGTTAGAACTGGACATGGAACAACAGACTAGTTCCAAATAGGAAGAGGAGTATGTCAAAGCTGTATATTGTCACCCTGTTTATTTAACTTGTATGCAGAGTATATCATCAGAGAAGGCAATGGCACCCCACTCCAGTACTCTTGCCCGGAAAATCCTGTGGACGGAGAACCCTGGTAAGCTGCAGTCCATGGATTTTGAGTGACCTCACTTTCACTTTTCACTTTCATGCATTGGAGAAGAAAATGGCAACCCATTCCGGTTTTCTTGCTTGGAGAAACCCAGGAACAGGGGAGCCTGGTGAGCTGCCATCCATGGGGTAGCACAGAGTCGGACACAACTGAAGAGACTTAGCAGCAGCAGCAGCAGCAGCAGAGTACATCATGAGAAATGCTGAGCTGGATGAAGCATAATCTGGAATCAAGTTTGCCAGGAGAAATATCAGTAACCTCAGATTTGCAGATGACACCACCCTTACGGCAGAAAATAAAGAGGGACTAAAGAGCCTCTTGATGAAAGTGAAAGAGGAGAGTGAAAAAGCTGGCTTAAAACTCAACATCCAAAAAAATGAAGATCATTACATCTGGTCTCATCACTTTATGTCAAATAAATGGAGGAAAAATGGAAACAATGTCAGATTTCATTTTCTTGTGATCCAAAGTCACTGCAGATGGTGACTATAGCCACAAAATTAAGAGACACCTGCTCCTTGGAAGAAAAGCTATGACAAACATAGACAATGTGTTAAAAAGCAGAGCCATCACTTTGCTGACAGAGGTCCATCTAATCAAAGCTGTGGTTTTCCAGTAGTCATGTATGGATGTGAGAGTTAGGCCATAAAGAGGGCTGAGCACCAAACAACTGATGTTTTTGAACTCTGATATTTGAGAAGACTCTTGAGAGCCCCTTGGACTTCAAGGAGATCAAACCAGTCAATCCCAAAGGAAATAAACCCTGAATATTCACCAGAAGTCTTAATGTACCTGAAGCTACAATATTTTGACCACCTGATGTGTGGCACCAACTCACTGAAGAAACCCAGATGCTGGGAAAGATTGAAGGTGGGAAGAGAAGGGGACTACAGAGGATGAGATTGTTGGATGGCATTACTGACTCAATGGACATAAATTTGAGCAAGCCCCAGGAGATGGTGAAGGACAAGGACGCCTGGTGTGCTGCAGTTATGGGGTCACAAAGAGTAGAACACAACTTAGCAACTGAACAATGACATCAGCAACTTGCTTATTTTCCACTTGTCAAAATTATTTGCAAAAGGAAAAGCAGGAATGATATTAAATTAAAAATGTATTCTTTAGGAAAGGAAATTCTTGAAGTGCATATTAAATTTATTTTATGCTTTCTGAGAAAAAGTAGTACTGGTACGCTAATTTACTTCAACTCCTTAAACTTTCAGCACTAAGGAAGACAGAATTATTTGCTTTTTCTTTCTGATTTCTTAATCAAGTACTTTATTCAAAGAAACCTGTAAGGTATAGAAGCCAAAGAAAAGACTGGGGAAACCCTTGGTGGTTCAGTGGTTAGGATTCTAAGCTTTCATTGCTTAGGGGATGGGCTCACTACCTGATCAGGAAGCTAAGATCTCACAAGCTAAAAAACAAAACCAAAAAATAAAAATAAAAGACTAGTTAACTGGTTTTGAAATGTGATGATTCCTAAGTAGGTTTAAAAATGCTTAAGTGAAGTGACAAGGGAATAAAAGTGTTTCCCTTCAGATGCTTTTGCCATTTATTGATAGAAGATACAAACACATTTACTGTGATGAGTCAAGAATCTAAACATGTTTTATTTTTTTCCCATTTTATAAATTCAGTTAATCAAATTGCAAATATTGACCATAATGAAGACACCAAAGGGTATAGAAATATGAGTTAAGACTCAGGATTTAACCTCTCTAGCTATGTGACCTGTGGTGACTTAACTCTCATGCATTTGTTCTCCAGGTGGTGCTAGTGGTAAAGAATCCCTTTGCCAGTGCAGGAGACATAAGAGACATGGGTTCTATCACTGGGTCATAAGATCCCCTGAAGTATGGCAGGGTAACCCATTCCAGTATTCTTGCATGGAGAATCACATGGACAGAGGAGCCTGTCAGGCTCAATCCATAGGGTTGCAAAGAGTAGGGCATGACTGAAGTGACTTAACATGGACACAGCCCAAAGAGGATAACATTATGAACCTAAGTAGGTTGCTTAATGTTTAGTTATATGAAGCCTGGCATATATTAGAAACAGTCAAAGCTGGTGAATTAATGATGCTCAGACACCTCACAATCAAGTAGCTTGAGTAGGTAAGCTGTTTGATTTATTAATGATAATTCAACAGCCACGAAGTTTAAAAAAGCTCTGGAGACACCATCCACTCTTTTTTTTTTATTATTATTTTTTTTTATTATTGTTTTAGCCATACATTGTTATGATATCACCATGGGTTTACATATGCTTCCGCTCCGGGTCCCCCCTCCCTCCTCCCTCCCCCCCGGGAAATCTCGCTGCACCAGTCCCGAGCATCAATCCTGGGCTGGCGATTGATTAGACACATGACAATTAACATGCTTCAATGCCCTTCTCCCATATCATCCCACCCTTACCCTCATCCACAAAGTCCACAAGTCTATTTTATACATCTGCGTTCCTTTTGTTGTCTCCCATGTTGGGTTCTCATTACTGTCTTTCTAAATTCCATATATATGTGTTAATATACTGTATTGTTGTTTTTGCTTCTGGCTTACTTCACTCTGGATAATGGGCTCCAGTTTCGTCCATCTGAGTAGAATTGCTTCAAATGAATTTTTTTTTTAATGCTGAGTAATATTCCATTGTGTATATATACCACAGCTTTCTTATCCATTCGTCAGTTGATGGGCATCTAGGTTGCTTCCATGTCCTGGCTATTGTAAACAATGCAGCGATGAACATTGGGGTGCACGTGGCTCTTTCAATTCTGGTTTCCTCGGTGTATATGCCCAGCAGTGGGATTGCCGGGTCATATGGCAGGTCTATTTGCAG